>JABUQX010106338.1:0-12500 GCA_015478945.1 Trachelipus rathkii | reverse complement strand
TAAAATTATTATTATGAAAAATTATTAATCTATATATTAATTATTTTCATTATTTTATATATTAATTATATATTATAATTAATTATTTATTAATTAATTTATTTATATTATTATTATATTATTATATATTATATATATTATATTTATTTTAATTATTATTTTATTATTATTATTTAATTATTTATGATTATTATTATTATTAATTATTATTATTAATTATTTTATATTATTATTATTAAATTATTTTTATTATATTATTCCTATATTATTGGTTAATATTATTATTATTGATTATTTTATTATTTATATTATTATTATTTATTAATTATTATTATTATTATTTTATTATTATTATTATTATTATATTATTATTATTATTTATGATTATTATTATTATATATATAATTATTAATTATTATTATTTATTATTCTTATTATTATTAATTTATATTAATTATTATTATTATTATTTTTTATTATTAATTATTATCTATTATTATTTTATTATTGATTAATATTATTATTATGTATTAAATTGTTTAAATTGTGTCACAGTGTTACTATATTTATTAATATGGACGATTTATAATTATTATTTTATATATTATTATATTATTATTATTATTTCTATTATTATTATTATTTATTATAATTATTATTTATTATTATTATTATTATTATTATTATTAGTTTATGTATTATTATTATTTTATATTTAATTATTATTATTTATTTAATTATTAATACTAAAAATATTATATATATATTATTATATATATTATCTATTATTTATTATATATTATAACTTTAATTATTATTTAATTTATTATCATTATTATTAATTATTAATATTTATATATTATTATTATTATTATTATTATTGGTATATATTGTAGTATCATATTTATTATTGTTATGGTCTTAATTATTTTTAGACTCATATTATTAAATGTAATTTCGTGATTCAAATATCACAACACCATTGATTATTAGTCTAGAATTGTGTGCAAGATAGTAGACCCATTTTCACATACTAAGGAAATAAAATTTTGGTTATTATAATTAATTGATTGTAATTGAAATTGTAAAAATGTTTTACAATTTAATAGAAAAATGTTAATGCTCATCATTGTTATTTATAGAGTGGCTTTAAGTTTCTGAAATATATAATTGAAATAGTTTTTTTTTTTAATTGAATTGAATTATTATTATTCAGTATATATATTATTATTATTTATTATGAACTATTATGATTATATTATTATTATTATTATTATTATTATTATTACTTATATTATTATTATGATGGATTATTATTATATTTTAATTCATTATTATTATTATTAATTGATTATTATTATTTTATTATTATTATTATATATTATTATTATTATTAGATATTATTATTATATCTATTGATTAATTATTATTACTTGTATTATTATTTTTAATTATATATATTATACTATTTTTATTATTGATTATTATTATTATATATTATATTTATAATATTATTATTTAATTTATTATTTAATTATTATTATTTTAATATATATATTTTATTTATATTATTATTATTATTATATTTATTAGGATGATGATGATAGATTATTATTATTATTATTATATTTATTTATTTATTTATTATTATTTTATATATTATTTATTATATTATTATTATATATTATTATTCATTATTATTATTATTATTATTTATTATTATATATGTATTATTATTTAGTATATATTAATTTTATTACTATATATATTATTATTTTAATTATTATTTTATTATATTATTATATATATTATTATTTATTAATTACTATTTATATTATTATTCATTTATTAATTATTAATTGTTTTAATTATTTAATTATTATTATTATTATATATTTTATTTTAATAATAATGAATTTATATATATATTATTTATTATTATTATTATTATTAATTATTTTTATATTATTATTATTATTATATATTATTAGTTAAGATTTAATTATTATTTAATTAATTATTATATTATTATTATTATTTAATATATTGTACCATATATTATTCATATTACCTCTTTGTTTTAAATTCTTTCTTATTTATTCAGTAACGTATTATATATCAATTATTATTATTATTATTATTATTATTATTAATTATATTATTATTATTATTATATATATATTTTCATAATAGAAAAGCAATATATGTTTCAAAGAAGGATCTTGCTCAGTATTTTATAGCCCAGTCATAAATCAATAATTTATAGTCGTCATGAGTTATTGAAAAAGATTTAAAATAAGGAACAACACACCACTACAGACTTTCCCCACTCTCTCTCTCTCTCTCTCTCTCTCTCTCCTCTCTCTCGCTCTCTCTCTCTCTCTCCGCTCTCTCTCCTCTCTCTCTCGCTCTCTCTCTCCCCACACACACACACACACACACAACACACAGATCATACTTCATTTTATTCTTTTTTTGCCTTTTTTTATTTTCATAATCTTATCTTATTTCCTTTTATTTTACAATATTTTATTTTTTCCTATTTTACTATTTTTCTTCTTTTTTTAAAAATAAAAAGTGATTAGAAATATAAAGGATGTGACTGTTCTTTGTATCTTGCTCACCCGATATATTATAGGGTATATATATATAGTATATATATATATTATAATATAGTAGATATATAATATATATATTTATCATAATATAAATATATTATATTTATAGTATATATATACTATATATATATATATATAATATTTATAGAATATATATATTTATATAATATTATTATTATGACAGGTTAACATCCGCACATTATTAAAGAATCTGCATCCGTGCTTTGACCTGCGGATGTCTCCCGGGGATATTTATTATCGAGATTGGATAAAGAATTTTATAATTAAAAATAACCTAAGATTGAAATCTGATGCAACTTAATGAGAGACATGGTGAGATTCGACATCAACTGTATGTAATGATTGATTACGTGATCTCACAGCTAATGAAGTCATATTAAGATTTGAGTAAACTGTTATCAAAAGACGTTCGTACTTCGTGGAATAGTGTGCACTTCTTATGAATGGAAATTATATCTCTATATATATTGCTTTGTACGCCAGTTCGTTTTCCAAAGTTAACATTCATTACTAATGTTGAAAATGACCTAACATCACATTGCATTGAGCTAGTATGAAACCATTTTGAAGGATAAATTACCTAAAAAAGATCTGAGCGACCTTCTACAAAAATCTAGTCTCCGATGTTAATACCACTATAATCTCAACGCTAAGGAAGCCATTTGAACCATCTTCAAAATGAAAATTTATCTGAGTTAAATAAAGAATGAAAGAAATGTAATAAACTAAGAGTTGCGAAAAAACGCTTGAGTCTGTTAAATTAATACCTTCAATACTACTTGCAACTTACTTTAGATCCCCGTATATAAGGCAAGTTTTTGGATATCTATCATATCAAATCAATGTAATATAATCACTTTGTATTGGCTGTTGGGGAAAAACTTTATAATCGATAACTGTCTATTAATTCGTCACCCATTAAAAGGAATAAACTTGCAAGGAAATACTGGCCTGTCCTCCAACTAGTGTTCATGCTATGAGAATGTATTTCAGGCATATGTTTGTTAAATATGAAATGAAAAGAAGATAACAAACTCAGCAGAAAGCAGAAATATGAGTTTCTCTTATATATTCTTCTTATATTTGGAAAAATGTTTCAATACGTGTATACAATTTATTGTCAATACACCTTCATAAAGTATCGTGGAAGTTTGGAAGATTGATGCTTTTGGGGTGCAAATTTTGAGTTGGTCCCAGTCCCGTCCGCATCCGCGGATATCTTAATATAGAAGAGGTAACAATTATTGATATATATATATAGATGCGTCTTAGAACGAAAACTTCACACCATAAATTATAAATAAATATTAATATAATTTAATATATACTATATATATTATAGATTAATTAATATAAATATATATAGAATTTATATATATTATACTATATATATTATATATTATATATATATATATATATATATATATATATAATATATATTATAATTAATATATATTATATAATATTAATATATTATATTCAAACATCATCAGCATCCTCATCCGCATTTGCAATGACGTGTCATTTATATATCACATATATAGTTATGAGTTTTCAGATATTTGATATATATATATATAATATATATAATATATAGATCTATATTTATTATATATATAGATATATTATATATATATTATAATATAATGATGATAATAATATATTAATTAATATAATAATTTAGAGTATAATAGTAATATAGTAATATATATATATAGTATTTATATAAAATTATATAGATATATATATATATTATAGGTTCTAATAATATAGTTTTCCTTAATTATATATATGATATATAGATATATCAGGGGCGTATATATAGGGGAAGGGCATGAGGTGTACTGCGTATGCTCTTATTGTGCCCAATAAGTTTTTTAAGGTATATTATAAAATATGAATACTTTAGAGAATTATAAATACACATTTATAACTATATAATAGTTGTAATATAAAAGATTAAGATAACAAAAGAACTGCTACCCTTTGCATTCATAAAATTAAAAAAGAAAAACAACCACTAAAATTAAATAATATCTTATATATGTATAGAAAATTCTCGTTACCTACTCTTGATCTTAATAGTATATTTATACCCAGGTAGGACGATTTGACGTCTTTTCATAGTCAACTATATAAAGGAGAGTATTGTATACCTAGTACCTATATATAATCGATAATAATTAATCTGATAATATTTATGAAAATCTTTCGTTCTCTCTGATCTTATATATTCCAGTTAATAAATACGGTGAACGAAATATGTGTGCTATTATAATAGTACGATAATGTTGACAGTTTCATTTGAAATTGTGTATCGAATTTTGTATGACCATGATATATTGAATTTAATTAATAAATATATAAACTTTATAAGTATGTTTAATGACAAAGACCTCCTTTATAGTACATTAAAAATTAAGGGAAATAATTAAATACATAAATAAATGTATAGTTTTAGATAATAATAAAGGAAAAAACCGCTTATTGGAATATAAACTTATCTATAATTAACGACAGAGCTCTATTTTAAAAAAGTGTTAATGATATCCAGAAATATGATATTATATGGATTATACTGGATGCAAATTTTATTTAAAAGAAATAGAGCAAAAGTTTACTAAAAACAACTTTGTTTAAACCTCTTATAAAATATGAGTTTTTCGATGTTTATTCGTTTATCCAATATATATAGTATTATATATAATATATATAATTATATTATATAATATTATAATATATAATGATATATCTATAATAATTTCAACTGAAGATTTGGTGTAAGAATAACTGTCAATCCATATTTATATATATCAAGTGATATGGTAATATTAGTATATATAATATAGTATATTATCTATGGTAACCATCTATATTATCTCTATTATATTTATAATATATAATATTATAGAACTTATATAATAAGATTATGATATATATAATATGATATATGTATTGTACTAACATATATTGATATGATATATATTAATATAATATTTGAAACAAATCTCAACTCATTTTTGATATATCGAATAATTATTAGGTTTTATATTAAATAGATATTATTTATATATAAGAATTATAATATAACATCTTGCCTACCTACCCAAGTGTATTCTTCCAGGTATGCCACTGGTATATGTATTATATTATATATATATATATTAATATAATATATATATATATATATAATATATATATATATATATATATATATATATATATATAATAAAATATATAAAATATATATAAATTAATAATTAATATTATATACTAAATAGTACTATATATTATATATTTTATAATTATATTAAAATAAATAATATACTAATATATACTAATATATATATATATATACCTGATATATATATATATTTATATTTATATTAATATGTATTTATTATGTATATTATAGGTATATGTAAATATACTATTGATATTTTGTATATTTCTACATAAATAACTATATATATTACTATATATATATTCTATACTTAAAAATAAAAAAATAATATATGCATATTATATTTATCTTATGATATATATAAATAGATATCTTTATATAAATCATTTTTCAAATTGGAGTGGATAGATAAATTAGGAAGTAATATATTATAATTTATATATTACCATATATAGTATTTATATACCTTGATCATTTAGTATAATGTAATTTATTATCAAATATAAAAATAAATAGGTATAGTATAATATCAAATATAATTATATATATATATATATATATACTCTATTAGGATAGTAATGAGCCCAAAATAATATATCTAATCCCATATATAAAATTTATAGTATATAATTATATTAAGTATAATATATAATATTTATATAGAGGATATAATAACTTAATAGTAATAAATATAGTGAGTGAAAAATAGATAATATAAATATATCATCGAAGAAATAGTTTCTTCTATTCATTTATTCGAAGTTCATTGTAGATATCCAGTTACATAACTAGATAAAAACAGTTTAAAAATATATCATAAGTTTCAAACAAATTAAAAAGAAAAATTTCCCCTATTTCTAAATAACTCAAGTGTTAATGATGTATTCTTCTAATGTTCATTCTCTTATATACCCATAAAAGTAATACATTGTTGATGAAATCAAATAACATAATTCTAATCTATGATAATTTTTCACATGAAGAAAGAAAATTTAAACTAGTCTCATCGAGTTTCATAAGTAATACCTTAAATGCTCGTGATTATAATGCCTCGTTAGCTACCTTCAGTATATATATATATATAATTGAAAAGATAAAATAAAAGCCACGTGAAAATATCATAAGATATTATATGACAATGAATTAAAGAGGGGATAGAAATTGTGCAATTGTTTCTGTCATGTAGTTTTATGTTCTTATAAATTACTTTCTTCAACTCTAACTTCGGTCTTTCCATAATATGTAGTGGTGACTCGTTACACTTATATTATCACTATTCACTACGGACAACTTTACATTTAATATATATATTATTGATTCTAAAATTAGTATTCATAGTTGATTCCTCAAGATTTGATTTTAATTTCCACTACTCTTATTGCTTTTTTTATATTGCACACTCCATTCCCTTACCTTTTACCTCACCACCTATTAACGCAGTGCGAGGACATGGTAAAACTTAACGGCTCATTTCCTATATATTATAACGCGTAACAGATTACCATAGTTTTTTTTCAAATGTCATACAGCAAAACTAATCCGCATACAAACAATTGCACTAATGACGTAAATCTCATGTAATCTTCATTGCACCACATTTCTCTTTTTACTTTTAAAATTCAATTTGATTTACATCTTTTTATAGATAAAGATAGCTGATTTAAATTGATAAATCATTCTTCACATAAGTGCAAACTCACTTACGAACTGCCGTAGATGCTCTAATTCATTTAAAAATTTCTTTCATAGTATATATATTTATATATATATATATATAATATATTATATATATATATTAATATATATAATATAGTAATAATATGGCTCAATATGATATACTAATACTAGTATATATAAATAAAAATTTAATATTATATATAATATTATAATACATACTCTATATATATATATATTATCACTAATAATATATTTATTATACATCATCACAAAATAATATATCAATTTAGATATATAATATTTTTAAATAATCTTTATGTATTATGTATTGTATAATTATTATAGCTATAATTATAAATATATATATATAGTATTTATATAGTAATCTTATGAACAGATATATATATATCTCATATTATTAAAAATGATGTAATTATAAATATTATTATAATTTAATAACTTCACAAGCGTAGTCAATATTTACCTATTTAGTATCATTTTTTAATTTAGTTTTATCGGAGTTAGCTATTTAATATTAATATACCTATATCGAGTAAATAAATCATGTCAAATATATATGATTATCTATATTAAATAATATATATAATATAGAGAATTTTATATATATATATATATATATTATAATGTTAGAAGACAGCCCATACTATTAGATTTATTATATAATAAATAATATATTAAGTAATAAGCCAAAAAAATTAAATTTTGTACCTTTAATATATATTTATATATTAATATATGTATAATATGATATATATATATATATATATATGTATGTAGGATAGAGAGAAGATAAGAACAGAGGAGAAACAGAACATGGGACCAGAAAGTTATCTTTATATGTAACGATCATAAAGATTCTCTGATATCTCTTGAAAAGAGAGAGAGAGGAAAGATATGAGAGATCATTATGATCTGATAAGCAAGTGCACTAGCATCGTGGTCTACAAATACATATGGAAAATACCTTATATCCTATGCGAACGTGGTTCGCATTCCAAATGATGCTCCTTGAGTTATTAAGAGGCATGATTAGAAAGTAGTCATTTGTATGTGACATATTTATAATTAGTATTGTCAGGTGCAGTTTAGCTTGTTTTTAGTGAATATGTTGGAGTGAAATAGACATAGTGTAATTCAAGTTCTATATCTAATATATAACTTAAATAGTACAGATTTTGAGACTAAATGAAAATGACTGTCTGAACTAATATGGTTCTTGAGTATAAAGAACAATAATATGGATATAAAATAAATAATATGTTAAAATAAAATAATATATATTTAAATTTTATAGAGTTATATTATATATATATGTTATATTATGCTAGAGAGAGAGCATTGTAGAGAGAGAGAGATGAGAGAGAAAGAGAGAGAGATTTCTATAAAAAAAGATAGAATTGAAGAAAATATTCGATGCTGACTTAACACGATTAAGGAGATTGTAACAGAGAAGTAGAGAGAGAGAGAGCTACAAGCACTAGAGCAGCATTACGAATAGCTATTATTATATAATAAATTCATATGCTCCGATCAGTGATCGCGAGACATATTTCGACAGGGTTGAAAGATGCGGTAATGAGACCAATGTAGTTGTAAAAGGATAAAGTGCGGGACTGCAGCCTTTGCAAGAAGAGCTTGGTTGGTAAGCGCCGCTTCCTGGCTAATTGATTACACTGTATGTTGTGAGTAAAACCCACTCAAGATGCTGAGGTATGCTCTCCGATACAGAGGCTAATGACACCACCCATAAAGGCACACAACTGGTGGGTATACTTTTAAGAAATTCTGAAATTACAATATACACCCACAAATTCTGTAGACCTGTTTGAGAAAGAGAAGTATGTTATCCATGTAAAATTAAAAGCTATAAAATAATATAAAGTATATTATTTTATAAGTATATTATAGATTTATTCAATATAGTATAATAAATAGTAAAAATATCGATGTAGCAAAATATATATTTAATTTAAATTGTTAAAGATATAGAATAAAGAGTCGATACCATCCGTACCATATAATATTAAATATATATATGTTAATATATATATTATTATATATAGAAATATATTTAAAACTGAATAAAGGAAATATAATATATGATATATGTTTGTATATTTGATATATGTTTATATGATTTAATATATCTTATATATATACATATATATACTATGCCTAATATATATATATTATATATATATATATATAAATTTATAATATTAATATATAGTAATATATAATATATAATTTAATTAGTCATTTAAATAAATACTGTATAAATAAGATAAATAGGTCCTCATAAATAAAATATTTTTATTTCACTTTATTTTCCAGATTTAATTATGAAAATAATAAAGAAAAATCTTTTTTTTTTTTAATATATAATATATTATAAATATATTATTTAAATAAAAAAATTAACATATTTTTATTAATTTATATATATTTATTATCAGTAATATATATATACAATATTATAATATATATATAATATATATAATAATAAAAATTAAATATTAATTATATTATAATATATTATATATGTATATACTATTTATATATTATGTTTATATATTAATTATATATATATAAGTATAATAGTAGTAGTTATAAATATATTATATATATACTACTATATATATTATAATCTATATAATATATATATATATATATATGTATATTATGATTAAAATATATATACATACACTAGTATATATATATTAATATATAATATATTATCTATTATATATAGTAATTAATATATATTATATATATATACATTATAATTATATATATTATATATTTTTAAATATATTATATATATATTATTAAATATATATATAGTTATAATAATATTATATATTATTAATTATATATATATATATTATATATATATTATATATAATATATTAATATATTATATATATATATATATATATATATACATTATATATATAGTAATATAATTATATATTAATATATATAATTTATATAAGTTGTTTGAAATAGAGTAATACTATGATATATATATTAGTGATATAGTATATATATTAATTTAATATAGATATATAGAATATATAGATATGAATATATATATCTATATATATTTAATTAATATATAGATGATATACTATATAGTATATATATTAAGGTTAATATAATATATTATATTAATATATAATATATATAATGTATATATTAATATATATATTATATTATACTTATTATATATATATAATATTTATATATATTAAATATATATTATTATATATTATAATATATTATATATATAATATATTATTATTATATATATATTATATAATAAAACTGCGAAGTATCTATTTAGGACTGTGCAGGACTTAAATATTTCATCTTCTCCAGTTGCTCCATCAACAAGGCCTCATCGCCCTTGTATGTAGTTAACTGCTCTCATATCTGGGGTAACAGTTTATCTGGTTTCACCTCGGAGCTGTTGGACTAGAGTGTCGCAGTCACAACGGCCGAAATGTCTATATAAACTGTTCTGTATTTTTCCAGTTCACTTGACCCTCTATCTCTGCGCGCGACGTTGGTGCGTTTATCTCTTTTTCTATAGGTACCACAGCGGCAGTGTTCGAGGGAACTTATCACTCGCGTACCACACCTTTAACGTCGCTTACATCGTAGCTAAGAAGGGGTGTCTGTGTCAGCACATTGAGTTTTTGTTATTCATGTAGGTCAACATCCAGGACTAGTTCTCTGCGGTGCTTCCTTCTTTTCCTAGCCACCTCTTTTCTGTTATGGAATTCTCTTCCCTGTCTTCTGTGTTTCCTGAACTGAATTTAAAGTACCCCACGAAGGATTGAATGAGCATACATCTGCGGAATTTACATGAGTTTTTTGAGGCTATTTAAACACCCAATCTCCCTCCAATTAAACTCTGACGTCCGTGCGTAGCGATTGGTGACAACGTTAAATACACAATTAAACATATATTTATATTATAATATGATAATATTAAAATATATTAATATATATATTATATATATATAAATATATATATATATAATAATAATTAAATATATTAATATATTAGAATTATATTATATAAGATATTATATAATATATATATTAATTAATATATATATTCATAATAGTAAGTTATAGGTAATCATTATAAAACTATATGTTATATATATTATAACATAATAATATTATATATATAATTAATTCAACTTATAATATTTATATATATAATATAAATCTAATTATATATAGAAAACATAAATATATATTAATTAATTCAAAATGATATTTATAATATAGTAATGACGATACATTATTATAGAATAATTTTATAATATTGAATTATTAATTAATTATAATTACTATATTAATATTATATATATTATATTATATAATATTAATATATATATATATATGTAAATATATATTATAATATATTATATATATATAGTATATAATATTATTCTCTTATATAATACTTAATTATAATATTAATAAATATTATAATATATATATATATTAATAATTAATATAATATATGATTTTATATATATATATATATTTATATAAATAGTGTTATTAAACTATATAATATATATAATATATTATGATATTAATTATAATATTATATATTAATTATATATTATATATATATTATATATATATTAATATTTAACTTATAATACTATTTATAATAATATCCAGTATATATTTATATAATTATATCTATATATATTATATTATATTGAATACTTATATTAAAATCTAATTATAGATAGTATATATCAGTAATACAACTCTATTATAATATATATATTATATAATATAATATTATAGTTATTATATATTATATATAATATAATATTATTATAACTATATATATATATATAATACCTTCGTCTATTAATATTAAAATTATTAATCTAATAAATTTACTAATTAATTATTATATAATGTCTAACTATATATTATAT
>JABUQX010106337.1:25000-27811 GCA_015478945.1 Trachelipus rathkii | reverse complement strand
AGGCTTTAAAGTGAAGGAAATTAAATTGATAGGAAACACAGAAGAAGAGAAGAGAATTCCACAGAACAGACAGGTGGCAGGAAAGAAAGAAGCACCGCAAGCGAACCAGTCTTGAGTTACTAACATCAACACAAAACTCATGTGCCGACACAGCACCCCTTGTCTACGAGGGCGTCATAAAGGTGTGGTACGCGAGTGGATAGTTTCCCTCGAGCACTTGCCTCTACATTAACTTATAGAAAAAGATAAAGCACCAACTCGCGCCGCAAATAAAGGTGTCAAAGTGAAACTAGAAAGTTACAGACGAGTTATAAGTTTTTGGCTTGACTCGACCCTATCCCAAACCATGAAACCAGAGCCCCGCCCCCCCACAGATATGAAGAGCAGTACTCCTTACAAGAATGCGGATGAACCCTTGTATAGTGGAGAATAACGTGAGGAGGAAAAAATATCTCGCACACTAAACAGAACATCCCAGTGTCCTTTAAGCCGCCCTAGCACCCACTGTATATGAGTTTTCAAAACATTTTTTGTTATGTTAAGGCCAAGGATTTATATTGTCAACAGGGAGACGAGAGAACCGTCGAAAGAGATAGAAAAGTTAATGTCTTAGAGAGAGATTGTAGAAGTTGGTTTTTAGAAGAATTAAATTCACAGCTTGGACGACCCAACCCTGAAATGCTATCCAAATCACGAAGAATTAGAACGGAAATTAAGCGAGAGGCAATTCTACAAGTAAAAAAGAGGGAGCAGAATTGATATAAGTTGAAAAATGAAGGGTTCAAGTCATCAGCATATGAGTGATAGATTAGATGTGCAGGGAGAAGATCATTGAGGAAAAGCAGAATAAAGTAGGAGATAAAACAGAACCCTGAGAAACACCCTATTGACAGAAAAAAAAGTCGCCAAATCAACAACAGCCAACATTAGCGATTTGAAAATAAGCTAGACATAAGTAAGCAAGAGAAGAGGAAAACCCAAAGGAGGGAGCTGGAAGAGCAGTGACGCGTGCCAACCCGGTCAAATTGCTTTGGATATGTCAACCGCCACACAAGTCTCTCCTAGTTCCTAAGGGCGGAAAAAACCATAAATCTGTAAATAGAAAGTATATCGCCAGTAGATCCCGAGCACCGAAAGCCGTACGTAAATCAGAAAGAGGGAAAAAAGATTCCAGATGATCTAAGAAGTGAGAGTGAGAAGGGTTCAAAGATCTTAGAAAGAATACAAGTGAGAGCTATAGGGCGATAGTTAGAAGGGATCAGAGCAGCATCATTTTTCGGAATAGGTTGCATATGCGCCTTCCAACACTGAGGGAAAGTGCTAGTATTGAGGCATAGGAAATATAGTTGAGAGGGGCGGGGTCAGCATGAAGCACACTTCCTCAAAACCGGAGAGGAATGCCATCCGGGCCACCCGCCCTTCCTAACGTTCATAGATTTCAGAGCTCATGCACCCGATCAAATGAGAATGACAGGGTAAAGGCATAGGACACCTGAGAGTAGAAAGAGGAGGAGAAGAGAGAATACAGAATCGTCCAGGTGAATAGAGAAAATTATGAGGCAAAGAGATGATTGGCCTTTTCAGTGGAGTATAAACAACAGAATCATCAGATCGAATTAGAGGAGGAAAGGATGATTTACAGATGGTTAGAGATGTTTTTGGAAGAGGCCACAAATTTTATCATGAGATGAGAACCAAGGAGGCAGCGCATTTTCGTTTATGAAATGCCGCTTTGCTCGTCGAAGAGTATCCCCTTCAACGATTTTCGGAGCTGAATGAAAATTGGCAGAGTAGTAGGAGAATTTTTCCACACCCCGATAAGCGCTGTTCTCTAGCCTGAATGGTCAGGAACAAGCACGATCGAACCATGATTTGAGGAGAAAAAGATTTAGTCAAAAAGGAATGAACCTGCTCAAATCTCATTAACAATTACAGTTCCCATTTAATTGGCAGAAATCTGAAGCGTCTTAAGATCAAAGCAGTCACTTCAATTTATAGTTAGCCGAGAAGCAACGCAATGAGGCCCCCAATCGGCCGATCAAAGTGCCAAAAAAAAACGCATATTAGGGCAGGATGGAGATTTGGAGAGAAAGAAACTATGTAAAATTAATGAGTATAAGGTTTGGTCGATTCTACGATAGAGCAAGGTGTGTATTATAAGAGAAGACTAGTGGTTGAACAAGAGGTCAACGTTGTTTCAAGAATCGTTTGGGAGACCGGGAATGTGTGTAGGTTATTTAATCAGTTGCTCCAGATCGTTGAGATACTGAATGATTCGGCTTCCTCCCAATTAAATCAGTACGAGAGAAACCCAACAAGTGTTGTGTACATGAAATCCCCTAAATAGAGGACCTCAGTTTGGATGAGAAGAATAACAGTCTCGTGAGGAATAGTTATAAAGTAATCCAAAAAAGCATGAAATCTGTTCTGTTAGGAGAACGGGAGCAGAAGCATAGAATATTGTAGTAAAAGGAAGAAAGATTTTAGGCACAGAACATCGAAGTTAGGGATTCGAGATTCGAGACGTGTTATAGGAATATGTACATAGGCACATACTCCACCTTCAAACGGAAATTAAAAAATAATGATAGTTGGATATATTAAACTAGTTGAAAAGGAATTCTTAGCCATCTGGGTCTGCAAGTACAGGAGCATAAAATTAGGTCTTTAGAGTTAGAGATAGGATTTCCATGGATGCAGAGTTAGACTGCAATTGATGTTTGTAAAGTCAAAAGAAAGCCACGCCTGTGCAAATCTGCTATCATACACGCACACCACACGCACACGCACACGCACAACGCACACGGCGAC
>JABUQX010106337.1:7500-22500 GCA_015478945.1 Trachelipus rathkii | reverse complement strand
AAGCCCAGCCTTACCGCCCCCTCTATACCTTTTGGTGAGAACTCGTCGCAGTCAAAATCCACCTTAAGCTTCCACAGGGACCGCGAGACCTCATATGGCAGCTCTCAATGTTAGGGTTCATCACTTGGCCTAGGTGGGCCACAACCATACCCCCTTACAAAACCCCGACATTCACTCCTATTATGCACCTTTCTTCTCGCCTCTGCCAAACTCACATTTCTCTCATCCAGACATTCCTTTACTGACTCAATGCACTTTTTCTTCGGTCCCTCAGCCAGCACACTCGCCACTATACATCCGCTTAACCAACCGGCTATCATCTATTCTTTCCACATGACCAAACCATCTCAAAGTACTTTCATTTATTCTCTTATTTACCCCTTTCTTCACATCACACAACTCTCTAATACGTTCATTCCTCATTTCATCAATTCTTCTCAATCGCAAATAATTACAAAATAAATACTGTCAATCCATTCCATGGGGTATGATATAAACGAGTATGATCAATAACTTACTTTTAATTCTTCAGCAAAACTTCTCAAGCAATTAATCATCAAATACTCTGGATATTTACCAACTGCCATTGCTTCCTCTGGTTTTAAAAACATAACAAAAGCATCCTGCAAATCTGGAAAATCTTCCAAAATCTGAAATAAGGAGGAAAAAGAGATTGAAGTTCTGTCATTATTAAATTCTGAAACTATTTAAAGAAAAAAAAATTTTTTTAGCACCAATAAATCTCTGATGCTCAAATCCTATTCACTTTTTTAAAAAAATATATAAAAACAATTAGTTAGCTGTAAAATTTCCGATAGACTAACCCTTTAATAACTGAAAGAAATTAACCAGTTTTGTGGAAGAGTTCGGCTGTAAATGAGATGAATAAACATTTTCAACTTGTTATTTTTATTACAGCAACATGAACATGTCAAAAAATACAACGTAAATGAAAAGGGTAATAGTTGAGCTTAGCTCAATCTAGAAATACCGATTTTTTTTAGAAGTAATCGATATTTTGATATGGATAAGAATCAACACTGCCCCCTAGCTGTAAATAAAAAATTGCCACAGTTACGATATATTTATAAGGAAAGTTATTCCGTTTTCATATATTATTTCTTTTTACATTCGAAAAATAAGTAAGGTTATAAATAAGTTTTGTTAAGTAGACTCAGATTTTCTGTGTATACTTAACAAACCTTATCATAACCTAAACTTTAATGAGTCCTAAACCGAATTTAAACATAAAAAAATCGGTTGAGGGAATATACTTATATATTAGAGAGATTTGGCAGGTTTTCTAGTTCTCTTAAATGAGGACGAAAGATATTAAAAAAAATGATTATCGAAAAAAATATCGATATTTCGTCAGATTCAGCTAAACTCAACTATTGCCATGAAAAGTTATGTACAGTATAATCAACTATTATAACTGTAAAGCAAGATGAACTGATATATTAAAAAACAAAAATAAATATCTAAAGTTGACAAAAATATATTTTTTAGCAACACTAGGGGTCATACTTACTTTTAGGGGTCTCGAAAATGGACTTTTAATGAAAATGTAAGAAAAAATTTAACAAAGTAGGTCAAAAGTTCTACAAAATTTAATGCTAAATTATAAATTGTTCTTTTATTTTTTGGTATATACTACTCTTTTTTTTTAATCCCCAACCAAATGTGCCAGATGAGGTTTCAGTTAAAATGTTTTCAGCTTCCAGTTCAAATATCAAACTTATTTTTGTAGTACTCAAGCATGGTTCTTTTATTTTTCTCAATCTTCTTTTGCTCATTTCTTATTTTGTGCAAAGCATTGGTACTCTCATCAACTTCTTTGCAAACTGCTTCAAGCATATTCTGCCCAATCTCCAGTCCTTTCATGTCATTAGTCTTTAATGCATTCTTAATCCTTACATTGGCTTCTTCACTTAAGGAATTGTATTTATTGATGTTTGTTGTACCTTTAGCTTCTTTTTCCTGAAGGGATTTTTCTTTGAAGATAGATTCTTTCGTTTCTCGTGATCTCCTTTCAAAATCTTTCTTTTACATTTCAAACAGCTCTTCTTCTTTCCAGTCTTCCTTTTTTTTGATTTTTTAGCTGGGTCTCGATCCGTTTCTCTTCCTCCAATCTTTCTAAATAAGATTTATGAGCATTGATTCCCTTCTTAATGAAGTCCTTTGATATGGGCACCTTATGGACTTCATAACCAAATTGCCTTAAGCCATCTTTGATGGACTGCAATGCACTAACTGATGCCTGAGGAAGGTTGGTTCTGGAATCTGTAAGATCACTGGATGTCTGTGAAAAGCCACGTTCAACATCAGCACTTCCGCAAGGAATGATGAGGAGAGCTTCAACCAGACTCATCAACTGAGGATAGTTACATTGATTAAAAAATTTTCAGAGAGAAAATCTTACTCCAATAGTGATCAACCCTGATTTGAATTTTTTTTCTTTGAGCATTGGGCGAAAAAAGTAAGACATTTTCTTCAAAAGTAGCACATTTCCTACTGCAGTAGGAAGAGTAGGAAAAAGTAGGAAAATAGGACAAAATATGAACCCTGCAACACAAATAATATATTAAGCTCCTGGAAAAGCTTAAATTAGGTGATTACAGTAAATTAATTAGTGCCTTGTTAAAAACGACAAAAGAAATTCATAAAAAATTATCTGTGGAAAATAAACTAACAATCTAACAGGGAACTAGAAAATTGAATATGATCTTTGCTCTGATAATAAATGAAATCTTACAAACTATAGAACTTCCTTTTTTATTATTTGAGTAGTTTGTTGTCAGTGCTCACTGGAAAGCGGTGATATTGGGTTGGAGGCCAATACTAGGCGCACTACATCATACGATCACCTATGACATATAAACGATACATCAAACTAATATAATATATATAATTTATATATATAATATATATATATATATATATATTATATAATATATATATATATATATAATATATAATATATATATATAGTATATATATATATATATAATATATATATATATATATAATATATAATATAATATATATAAAAACGATACATCAAACTAATTCAACAAAATTTTTCAAGAAATAGATAAAAAAAAGACTGAAAACCAAATTTGTGTACAAACTTTCTGATTGATATCATCATCAGCTGCCCCTTTTCCCCCCAAAATGGGGTTGGGGTGCACAAATATGGACCAGAAACCCGAGGCATGCATGAGCATTCTTAGAGTATATAAATAAGTAGTTGCGGGACCCAAACATAGCTACCACTGTCCTCTAAGTCACCACTTACCACACGTAGAATGAACGTTGTGGAAATTCTTTCTCCCCCCACAAACTGATATAAAGATAATCATAGAATTAAATGTTTTTATTTTACAATGAAAATTGTGCTAAAAAAAATTAAAATAAATGCGTAACTTTAATGAAATTCTGTAGATATCCATGTGACACTTTTATAAAATCGCAAATCAAAATATCAAAGTACTGTAGAGTTATTCTTCACATCCTACAATATAAAATGTTGTTACCAATCACGCGTACATGGGGGAAAGGGGAGGATGAGAATAGTATTAATTGTGTTATATTCTAAATAAGCGTAATAGACTATTTGAACGTTAATAGTTGCAATGAAGTTTGAAACTGTTAAAATGTAACTAAATTGTGCAACATAAGATAGATTATAACAGAAAAAATGAAGGATAATGAAAGAAATTATGAGACTAGGTTGGTAACGAGAGGTTTTGAAGAATAAAATTGGGAACAAATGAATAAATCGCTCCCGTGCTCCATGGAAGTACTAAAATTAACTGTCCATTACTAATTACTACAACTGGAAATGTAAGGTTTATATATGTTATGAATGCATACCTACAAGGAAAAGAAATAGAAAAGAAAGTATTTTTGGCATCTTCTAAAGAAGCAAAATTTTGAAGAAAAAAAAATGCAGTAAAAGCATAGCATAATAGTATAATGATTATCATTGGAGAATTAGGAGATAGAAAAAGCAAATTAGTCTACACTGTTTTATTAGAATTAGGGAAAGAAACTCATAGGTATCATGAATATACAAGTAGATTAATTTTTGCTATGAAGACAATCAGTTTTGCATAAAGCTATTGGAAGAATTAAAGAAATAGATAACAGTTGGAATGGAAGAAAAGAAATTCACATAGGAGTAAATAGCAATCAGGTGGAGAAAAATATTTATTTAGACCAGACACACACACATATAAAAGAATTGAATGTCATAATAGAAAAAAGATTCAGAGAAGACAGAAGGATAGATAATGATGAAATGACTGAATTGGCTAGCACAGCACAGCATAGCAGCAGGGCCGGATTAAGCACGTGCTTAGGGCATCAATAAAAGTGGGCACCACAGATATTTAAATAAATTAGCTTTTTTTGTTTGAAAATTATAACATGATTTGAATAGGGATTTAGCCATAAAAAGTGAAATTTATAACATGGAATTTAATAGGAATTTATCTTTTTCTGTGGGGGTTCTAGCTTTTTGTTACCAACATCAGTTGACAACCCTGGTGTGCCAAGCCAGCCAGTTTTCCATCCTTCAGAAAATTGTTTAATTTTGAAAAATAACATTTTATTTTATTATTTATATTTTGGATTGCATATATATGGGGCACCAAAATCTTGTAAGTGTTTACAGCCCCTAAGGGTCATAATCCGACTCTGCATACCAGACATGACTTAGTAATTGAAGCAAGTTTGACCAGCAAAAAATTTAATTATCATACAACAGGTGGAATGTGGAAATTAATAATAGTGAAGAAAATGTAAGGGAAGGAAACCATTGAAGAAGTTAGAAGGTAAAGAACTGTTAACAAAGATTTATGAGGATGCTTCTTTTAATAATAATAATAATGGAGATGGGAATTCACAAATCTGTTATATAATAGCAATGGAAAAAAATTGAATAAAAAATGTCCATTATTATGGAAATCAAAAATGACCAAGAAAGTAGCAAAATATACAAAAGAAACCAAAGATTTGGAGTCTTGGGAGAAGCAGCAGAAATTGTAATCTATTTGAAGAAAATTTGGGAAGAAATCACAGGAAATGACAATAACAAATATACACACAGATAAGCCAGAAAGAGCTGTGAAGTAGAAAATAGAAGTATGAAGTAGAAGGTTGATAATAGATATTGCTGCGATCTAAGGAGATGATGGAGAGAAAGGAGATAGACTCAACTAAGTGAATAAGTTCGAAAAGTCAGATCGCCAATATATTTACGAAAAATGGGGTAAAGAATGAGAATATATATATATTAAAAAAAGGAGAAAAGAGAAAAGAAACATGGGTAAGATTGCATTAAAGAATTATTAATTTCAAAGGAAATGACCAAGACAACAAGAAAAATATAGAGATAAGAAATAAAAAATTGTTGGTAATAAGATATTGAACAATGTTTTGTATATATGAAATTTTAATATGATTTTTTTATTTTTTATTTCATAGAAAATTGTATATATTTAAAGGACCAAAGGCTCTAAAACTTATATGTATAAATATTAAATTTATGCATATGTAGGGAAAGTTTAAATTAGTAACACGTGCTTGGATGAATAATATAAAGCAGATCAGTATTATTCTATTATACCGCTGGTAGTGGTTCTCACGTTTTATGTAAAACTTAATATTTCCCCATAGTTTCAACTTCCTCTGATTTGATCTATTAGCATTATCTCCAAATAAGAAAACTAGCTGATCGTTAGATATCTTCAAACAATAAGAGGTAGTTACTTGTTCTGTTATCAGTAAAAGGTAGTTTTTCTATAGCTTTAAACAAATTAATAATAATAATAATTTCTTGTTTGGAGTAGGTGTACAGGGACCACCACAACACAAGAAAGAAGCTATACTGTGTTACTTCACTAACAACAGGGAAAGTCCCTAAACTAAAGCGAGGGTCCAATGTTCGCAACTGGTCGGGTGGGTGAATGTGAACTATTCTCTCTCCTTTGGCATGGCTTCGTCTTGCTCGGACGTTAATTGAGTACATCCTCTCCTCGATTAGGGCTCTGCCCGTGAGCGGTGGTGTTTATCTGTATATATAATTAAAAAATAAATATAAATGTGAAACATGGGTTAAATCCTAATTTTATGTGTAAAGAGAAAATTAAAAATACTATCGCTTTTACAGTGAAGAGATTCAGTCAATATGTGGGGTGCAGGACGGGTTGGGGGGGGGTTCTCTGCTCGCTATTTGATAACGATGCGTAGGTGTGTTCCTTATACGCAAATGGGTAAGAACTACCTCCTTAATCCGTCTGCAGGAGGAAGCCACTTTCTATTATATAGTTTGACTCCTAGCTTGCGATAGAGCATCTCTTTTCAACATGCTGCCAGCATGGGAGAATCCTGGTCTAATGTCGAATAAAAGTCCGTGATGGGAGGGGTCCAATCGAACGTCAGGCGAAAGGTATTGTTCATTTGCTATCCTGTTGGTTGCAGCAGGTTTCGCGCCATAATCAGCATAGTCCATTCCCAGGAACACCTACATGCGAAGGGATCCAGCAGAACGCAATGCGTGGGAAGAAGAGAAAAAACATGGGGAAAAGACAGAAGCATATAATATAATAACGACAAGAATAAGAAAAACAATACGTCAAGTATAAATAAAGATTAACGTATGATGAAAGGAAAGATTTCTGAGCTAAACATCAGAAGAATGTATACATAGGAAAAGGAATATAATAAATATAATAATGAAAGAATTACTAATATAATAAGTAAGATAGATTTTTTTGGACTGCAGTAATGCAGAATATTACCTTTATAATTTTATAATAAGCAGGTATGACGTGAGAGGAACTAGAAATCTCCTTCAAAACTGCAACAAACTCGTCAAACTTTGAGTTGCTTTTGGAGGAAAGCATTTCCTTGACCTCCGTCAGGTAACTTAAGATAAGCACTGGAAAAAAAAAAAAAATCCATATATTAATATTAAAAACGTGTATTTCTTTACTCGCACCTTTGACTACAATATTTATTTCTCTCTTACAATATTAAGACCTTAATCTTAAAACATTAAAACTAACAGCACGCTTGTTATTTTAAATGCATCTTTTAAATAAATTCGAATAAGCAAAAAAAAAAATTACCATCCTGATGAGAATTTATGTCTGGCACATAAGAAAGAGCAAACACTCTGTCGTTGACCCTTCTCTGCTGCTTAGTAAGCTTTGGTTCACAATTATTAGAGGTTCCTTTCCTATCTGTGGACTTCTGGAAGGCGATAGTTGAGGATGCCTTCAAAAATGCTGCTATTTCTCTCCTGCTGCTGCTGCTGCAAGAAGTAACAAAGTGAAAATAACATCTAAGGTATTGGGAAAAATTTGTAAGGTTAGGCTATTTCATATGCCGCAAAAAACCCAACAACAGTTGTAAAAAGTGGTTAAATTGAAATAGTTGGGATGGAGGAATGGGCAAAAAAATATTCTGACTCCCGAGCCCTGCAAAAAAATTTTCCAGGTAATAATATAAGAAAAAAAATCAAACATTTTAATTCGTATAGGACTCTAATACAATGTTAACAAGAGTCCAGCTTAAGGGCCAAGCACGAGCCAAATAAATTTCATGACAATTATTGTAATTCTTTATTTACTAAATTTTAAATAAATTATTGCATAGGATTATTGTGTATAAAATAATAATAATAAAATAATAATAATAAATAATAATAATGAATAAAATAATAATAATTAATAAGTGATAATAATAATAATAATAATATAATATAATAATAATTAATATAATAATAAATTAATAAATATATCGGATGATTTGGTTGTTGTGTGAAATCTGAGAGAGTTGAGAGGATTGTAAGAGATTTGGCAGGTGTGTGTAATAAGGAGGGTTTTGAAAGTAAACGTAGATAAGAGTAGGTTATGGTTGTAGTGAGGACAGTCCTCTGTGTGAAGTTATGTTAGATTGGTGAGCAGCTGGAACAAGTGCTGAGTTTAAATATTTTAGGATATATGTTGGATGAGAAGGGGAACGGATGATGATGCAGAGTTTAGTAGAAAGTTGTGAATGGCAGGAGTTGGCTGGTGCAATTAAACGTTGGTGGACGTAAAGGGACTTAATCTTGAGTGCGCTAGGTGTCTTACATGAGGGTAGGTTGTTACCGGCAGTTAATGTATAGTAGTGAGAATATGGTCTGGAATAAGAGGTATAGATAAAGTTCAAGTGTTCAGATGGACAATCTTTCTTGGCGTGTTATTACCAATTGAAAAATGAGTAATAACGTATTAGAGAGTTAGTGTGTGAAGAAAGGGATAAATAGAGAATAAAGTGTGAAAAGACGAAGAACTAAAGACATGGGAAAGTATGAAAGTCAGTCGGTTGTTAAGCGGATGTTTATAGTAGTGATGTGTTGGGAATCGTCCGGCTGGGAGACCAAAGAAACAGTGGATTGAGTCAGAGAACGAATGTCTGAAAGGAGAGAAATGAGTTGCAGACGAGAATAAAGGTGCATAATAGGAGTGAATGGAGGGTTTTGGAGGGTCTATGGTTGTGCCCACTTGCCAGGGATGAACCCTACATGACGATATGCCATAGTGAGTCCGTCGCGGTCCCGTGAACTCTAGGGTGGATTTTCTGACTGCGACGAGTTCGCACTAGTAGGTTTAGAGGGGGCGGTAAGACTGGTTCTTTTCGACTTGTGTCCTATTCTCTACTACTTTTCTTTCCGATGCATGCGCGCAACCTTACCCCCAGTCTTGGGAGGAAGAAGGAAGATAATAAGATAATGATAATGATAATGATAATTGATATAATAATAATAATAATAATAATATAATAATAATAAAATTATATATATATATATATATATTATAATATATATTATTCTATATATTAATATAATATATAATAATATATATATATATATATATATATATATATATAATATAAATAATAATAATAATAATAATAATAATAATAATAATAATAATAATAATAATAATAATAATATAATATAATAATAATAAAATTGGCTAAAAGGTTAGATAAAAAAAATCTGAAAGATATATGGATTATTGATTGAATTATAGCTGCAGTTTGTTTGTTATTGATTTTATTTATTATTATGTATTATTATCATTATTATTATTATTATTATTATTATTATTATTTTATTATTATTATTATTATATGTATAAATTTTCCTTTTATTATAATGTGGAAAATATTTTTGCAAGGAGTCAGGAATTGAAACAAACAAACAACCGACACTCAACTCCTCAAAACAAAGTCTATACTCCTGACCCGACCCCCAATCCCTGAAAATTATAAGATCAAAACAAGCTAAAAGAGAACTCACATGATTTGTATCTTCAATATCTTCATCTTCACCGCCTTCCGATGGAAAAGCCTCACCTTTACTTCTAACTAAATTTTCAGAGCTCACACACATGTTCAAATCTTCCTCCGTTAGTGATTCATGAAAATCTAGAGTCTCTGAATTAACATTATTTTTATCGCTGAAAAGATTTTATGCATTAATGAAACTTTCTTGAAGATAAAAAACTTTTGGAATGTTTCTAAGTATCTTTTAATTTCATGAAATTAGAAGAAATTTGTTGGAAAAAGGCAATTTAAGAGTAACACAAGTCATCTACATAAACATTTAATTTATTAGAGTCATGTAACCCACTCATTTGTTGTGAGTTTTCCAACTAACATATCTCATTACCTACCATTAATTCGATCAAATTATCCAAAATCTGAATAAATTAATGGAATATAACCTTTGAACTGCATATAACATGCCTATTAGAAAGAAAATAAAAAATAAAATTATGTACATAATTTTTACCATAATTCATGGGGTATATTGAGATCGATGCTGACGCTACCAGGTTTTCCATTAGTGGCAATGTTGCAGAGTTCACTTGGTAAGGCTGCAATGGGTTTGGACTTTAATAGTCGTGGTTGTTTTAATTTTCTTGTGCTAAATTTGGTAACCTGAGTTTTTAAAATCAGAAAAAATCTGCATTATAATTAAGATTTTTTCTACTCAATTTATATTATGTAGCTATAAAATATTTTTAAAAAATAAACAGAGATATCAATATTTATATATAAACCATTGAAGAAATATTTTTGACATCACAAATTAAAAGAAACTCGCAGAATTGGATCATTTTAAAAACTTGTGAAACAAAGTTATAGTTTATAATAGTTCATTTGCCAAAATAAAACTTTTGTTCTTCTGTAAAGAATAATCTGGAGCAAATGGGAAATAATTTTTTAGTTTTATAGAAATCATGATGGCATAGTGACATTTGATATCAACCAGAGAAACAAAAGTAACCAGAAGAATTGTCCAGTTATTAAGGCTCATATGTTATGAAAACATGCCCTGATAAACTTTCACAAAAAATAAGTTGGTTAAAGACTGCTACTAAATTTGCTTAAAATTTACAACTACTCAACAAATTTGCCTTTTTCTCAGCAAATGAACGATTTAAGTGATTTCTTATTAAATCGATATCATTGATTTACGAAAAGATGTCGAGATACGTAAAACATATAATTTTATGTAACAATATAAGGTTAAACAAAAATGGCGCTTATCATTAAAAAGCGCTCATTTCAATTAAACAGGAAATTAAAAATGCTTATTCAAATATATATATATATATATATATATATATATTATATATATAATATATATATATATATAAAATACATATTTTTATATAATATAAAAATAATATATAATATAGTATTATATATATATATATATATATTATAATATATATTTAATTATTGAAATTAAAAATTCATATATAAATATATATATATATATATATCGTATATAAACCCTAACATTTTTTAAAGTATAAAAGTGAAACAAAATATACCAATGCATCCATTAAGCAAAAACTGAGTTTACAAGAAAATTTAGATTTTTAAGCTAGTTACCAAAATTTCATTACTTTCTCTAATGCTGTTTTTTATCTTCTCTTAGCAAAAACCAGCAGTAGTCACACATCATGTTAGGATGTAGCCTACTCTTCCTTGATATCAGTGTTCCATTGCTAAGATGTCTGGATGGAATCTTTCTCCCTGTTCGTCACTAACAGTACCCAAGTTATTGGGAAAGAAATTCAAATTGGAATGTATTGAAATGAATTTTTAGTGGCATCTGAAGTCCAAGAGTTTTCTAACCAACTCATTCATAATTTTCAGCTTTGTTATTACCTAGAAATCCCAAAGCCACTGATTTAAATGCCCAACAAGTAGATAGTTCCAAAGCAGTAACTCTTTCCCAAAGGTGTCATCCTTCAAGAGTTTTCTGATCTGTGGGCCTACAAATATTTCTTCTTTCAATTTTACCTCACTTAAAGCATGGAACTGAGTCCTGAGATATGCAAAGCCATCTCCATTTTCATTCATCTCCTTTACAAAGTTTTTCATTAGGCCTGAAGGGGGAAGCAATATCTTCCTTGAGTCAACTAAACATTGATACTTAACATTTTCAAATCCTGAAACATAGTTACTTCTTTTTGCCCACTCTTTCTGTATATGATGCTTGTCTCTTGCTATACTGTCTCATAAGCAAAGGAAACATCAGTATTTGGTGAATCCACCCTAAAGTCCCATTAGCATACCTACAATTTTCAAGTCTCCATAGTTTTCAGCCAAATCGTTTATACTGCAATGCATTAATTAAAACTTACATACTGTCATATGTTTCCTTCATATCTACTGAGTATGCTACTGGTAATGAAGGCTTGGCATTACCATTACAAAGCAATACTGCTTTCAGATTTGTCTTTGAGGAATCTATAAAAAGTCTCCATTCCTCTGTGACATGCTTGAAACCAAGTTCAGCCATCAAACTGTCAATATTTGCACACACGCACACGCACACACACACACACACACACACACAGATGGTTGCATGGAGAAATATTTTGAAAATCGCTCGTCTTTGTCTACATGCTGAAATTCTAGTGCATATTGCAAACAAATTCCACTGCTGCAGCCTAAATCCTAAGAGTTCAGCTTGTCCTTTGCAGAAATCTAAATCTCTTACTAGATATAATCGAGCTCTCTTTGTTGAATGAAATGGGGTGTCCTCTCATGAAATGGAGTGAAAGACAGGTCAATGCTTCAATTTTCTCAACTGTTTCCTCTTCAGGGATATTGAATTCTTCCAGGTCCATTGGTTCCTTAGGCACTGGAAGTCCAGGTCCATGTAGTACTGGCCGAATTGTAGATGGAAGGGAAGGATAAAATACATTTGATTTTGTTTTATTTGAAAATTCTTGTACCTCTGTGAGGCAGAAATAGCAATCTTCTAAGTGACTAGTAGGATTGCGCCAAACCATAGGTACAGAAAATGGGATACTTCATGAATTTTCTCCATTCATCCACTTAATCAAATTGGTGTAGCAAGTTGTACAAGATATATGGGGAGCCCAGTCTTTGTCCTGGTCTACAATGTGACATCCAAAATAATAGTAATATGCTTTCCAACTGTGGTTGCTAAAGACTGCCAACTATTTTTTACAGTGAACTCACCAGTCACCACATACATAACAAAAACAGTTTGGTGTATTTAAACATTTACGACGGTCTCTATTCATTTCAGAATATCAAATTCATATTTATGATGTTTAATAAAGCACCTACATATAATCAGAGATGGGCGTCGTTACATGAAGTTGGTTAGCGTTACCGTTACTCGTTACTTGAGAGAAAAGGGGTAGCGTTATCGTTACATCGTTACATTTTAAAATCTTTGAAGCTGTTTACCGTTACCGTTAATGTAACGCCGTACATGTAACGCGTTACTTTCGGTTAGTTCGGCTTAATAATAGTTTACAGTTTTGGTACGAATATCAAACATATTTATGCTGTAAGATTATTAAATCATTGGATTAATTAACAGTTTTTAAACTTTTATTCAAAAATTGCAATTTACATTACTATCATTGACCAAATAATAGAAATATACAATTTGTAAAATTTTTATCTATTTTAAGTTTCATTATGTAAAGTTAGTGCAATAAATGACATACTTATGGAATTTAGTGATATATTATTATCCATATAAAAATTTTTATAATTTGAATCATGAAAACTAGATGAATATCATATGGATTTCACTTTGAACCCTAGAGCTAGCCGATCTTCTTTCAACATTGTTTGATATTATGGTATGCAAAGTATAGATCGATATTATTAATATAATAATGAATATAATAATAATAATAAAATGCAGTAATAATTATTGTAAAGTTAGTAATTAATAATAATTAATAATAAATAATAATAATAAAATAAATAATATAATAATAATAATAATAATAATAATAATAATTAATAATAATGACAATAATTAATTAATTATAATAATAAAATAATAATAATTAATTAATAATGCTTAATAATAATGATAATAATAATAATAATAATAATAATAATTAATGGTAACAATAATAATGGGAAAAATATCATAATAATTATCAACTACAGAAACACACTTAATACTTATTAATAAATATAATAATTTTTGTAACCGTATAGAACATAAATAAAATAAAAAAGAAAAGACATAAGGATTTTATTTATAATAATTTCAAATTATTAACAAATATCAAGAATTACCTTAGGAATGACTATCCTTTCAAACATATTATCAGATAGCTTGGAATCTCTTGAGAGGAATGTGACCCGCCAAAGGCTGATAACCTTTCTACAGGGCAGATCGAAGTAGTGAGTAATGTAGTGCAAAAAAATTTTATAACACAGGGATACCTATTAAGTGACTCTAGGATCTGTCGTTATCCGTAAGGTATTAAGCATCTATTTCTAGTCATCTTATTAATCACGCTGGTGAATGTTAGATGACAAACTCGTCGTATTCAAAAAGGTTTCTGGAACTGCTACCTCCAGCCAAAATCCATTACTTCGTTGGGCTCTTGAGATGTATTTGCTTGACCTTATTTTTGACAGCCACGATTAGCATTCCTGATACTTTCCTATTTTCCTCGCTATTATATTCGAGTTATGGCGAGCCATTTGATTTGTGATGGTTAGGATTAGAAATAATGCCAAACTTCGGTGTTGGCAGAGATAGCAAACGGAAGAAAACTCCCAGAATCTATTCTCGAACCTTGAAGCAATGCTGTAAGAGAGGATGAAACATGTCTAATAGAGAACGTATTTGGGCGATTAAATTTTTTTCAATCACTTAGCAATGTTTGAAAGCCAAAGCCATCCATAAAAAACAGCTTTTAATCACCCTGCTAGCCTATCTATGCCACAGCAATTGGTGAAATACTAAAATGTACGTACTTTCAAGAAATTCAATTTCAATGTCTTTGAAGCATGGAAGTGCTGGATAAAAACGGAAAAGCAAAAGTTGAAAGACTGAACTTACTGGTCATTAAAGAAGCCAATGCCTTTTTTCCTCAAATTTAAAACCTGTCTGTTAATAACGGTGATACCGTGTTTAAACAGAGTACCATTGAAAGGTTCTTTTACACGTTTTGAAGAGTAAATACTTTGGCTAGGCAGCACAATAAAGAAGACAGCTTGATGACTGTGTAGGATGAGTTATTATAAGAATATTAGTAAGTAAAAAAATGAACGAATTGGAAACCAATTTAATTGCGAAATTCTGAAAATCCAAGGCGTCTAATGCTACTTTAGATTTAATATTAGTACCACTCAGGAATCAGTACTCGCCAACCCCCATAAATACTACTTTACGTCTCAAATAGATATTTTTTTTTACTCACCTCGTGACATAAATTTTTTAATTAAAACTTGTAGATTTGTTATTTTATTTATTTTATAACCGAAATAACTTTTATATTATTATATTTTTATTAGCCTTTGAAAAGGAAAAATCTGGAGTTTAACCAACCCACGCCGTCTATTGATCAGTGTGAGCAGGGACATAAATCACTCAACCTTTGCTAGCTCCTAAGTCAAATCCTGCGA
>JABUQX010106337.1:0-2500 GCA_015478945.1 Trachelipus rathkii | reverse complement strand
CCCATACTGAGGCTATCCATACTTATGATCTCTTTTATACATTACTCCCTCCTTCCAAATACTCCATCCCCAAATATTTTACATTCTCCCACGTCTTTATCTCCAGTCCCCTCCACCTCTTCTCTCTCTCTTCTCCTTCTTTCTCTACTGACCACCATGATCTCCGTCTTTTCTGCGTTTTAGTCAAGCCGACCTCTCTCAGCCTGTTGCAAAAAACACATCACTACCTCTTCTCAACCTGTCTCCCTATTCGCTCCAGCACGCACCAAGTCATCCGGCAATGCCAAAATATCCACCAATCCAAAAATTCTCCGATTTCTTCTCTTCCTTGCTTTATCGCTACATCCAGAATACGATGCAAACAAAATGGTACACACGCTCCTTGCTTAACCGCCTGTTCTCACCTAGAACCATTTCTTATTCTCATATTCCGTTCTTACATTACATTCCTATTTCTACAAAAAACACTCCAGAGCTCCTCTCAACTTTCTATCCCACTTGCATATTCTCTCTCCCAGCATTCTCCAAATGATCTCTCTCTAACGCTGAATCGAAATTCTTTCTTCAGATCTTAGAAAGCTATATATGTTCGTTGAATTTCCATACTTTTTCCAACGTAATTTCAAAGCAAACAAGAGATCCGTCGTCGTTTCTGTTTCTTTCTATATCGTTGCTGCTCTTCCCCCAGTCGGCCCTACTACTATTCTCAACCTTTCTAAAAATTCTCTCATATGTTTTTTGCCAGATGGTTCAACAAATTCCTCTGTAGTTTTGCAGTCTTTTGTATCTCCTTTTCCCTCTTATATATTGGCACTATAATGACTTCCCCATCCTTCTGGTACTTCACTTTCGTTCCAGCACCTATTAAACAGTTTCAAATTTTTTGGTTTCATTTTCTCTCCTCCCTCTTTTTATCAATTCTATGGGTATCCCATCTTCACCCGGTGTCTGAGCATTTCTTCAGCGCTTTGTTAGCCACCTTTAGTTCTTCTACCATAGTTATCTCCTCGCCCAATGATGCTCGCGCGACACCACGTGCATTCTATTCGTCCATACTACTCCCCCTGTACATTCACATTTAGCAGTTCACTGAAATACTCCGTCCATTCTCCGGTTTGTGTCCTATTGATTTCACAAAACCTCTCCCTGCGTATACTTGATGTTGCACACTTTCTCTGATCCTCTATATGTTTTTGCATGTGTAAAAATCTTTTTCCTTTCTGCCCTCCCATCTTCCATCATTTTTTCCGCCTCTCTCTTTGCAGCCTCTTCTGTTTACTCTTCTTTTCACTCTCTCTACCCTCATTCTTGCCTCCACATACTGAAGGCCCTTGTTGTATGTTTCTATTTTCCCCCCTTTTATCAATTACCGTTCTTCCTCTTATTGCCTCCTCACTTCTTGCAGTCCACCACTTGGTGTGTCTTTTTCCGTTCCCTACCCATATTTTGCCGTAGAGCTCCTCTGCTACCCTCTATCGTTTCTTTATTCCTCCATCTCCTATCTTTCTAATTGTTCTAGTCTTCATTTAATTTTCTAATATATTTCCCTTTTCTTGTCACATTCTTTCAGGATTCCACTTTAATCACATTTCCTTTTCTTATTCTGCAAGCTTTTCTGCCTCACCCACCATGGTCGTCATCAACCCATTCTATGATCGAATCCATTGTTACTCCAGGATCCACTTTCACATTCCTTATTTATCATACGATAGTATATCGTCTTTAATAGATCTCTGATTGAATTCTCCTGTGATATTATTCCATCTAACCTGCGAACCTATGTGAGTCCCTTCGTTGGAAAAAAAACCATTCATGATCTTAAATCCCTTCCTCAGACAGAAATCATCAGCCATATCTCACTTCAATATTCCTTACCTCTCTCCATAACTGTCGTACCATTGTCTCACCCCAGTCTCTTCTCCTTCCCACTCGTGCATGAAATCTCCATCAGAAACAGTACATCTTCCTCTCTTCTTCCGTCATTCTACATTCTCCTCCAACATTCCATGAACCTGTCTTTTTTCCTCTCCGAGTGTCCCTGTTGCGGCGAACATACCTGATAGAAGTGGTACCTCTTTGCCTTGATTTTAAAAGTGCTTCTTATAAGTCTTTCGTGTAAGACTTCTTAGTCTTATGAACGGGACATCTTCAGGCCTATTATGAAGCTTTTAACTCCATGCTTTTCTGATTCCCTTCCTCTACCCCTTTTATATATCAATACATATCCTCCTTCCCATATCTCTTCCTCTCTCTTCTCCTTCTTCATTCGCATTTCTTGGACATTCCCTCACGCGATCCTTCCTCTCCCTCATTCATCTCTAGGAATCTTTCTCCTTCCTTTCCAACCAATACGTCGCCAATATTAAGCCTAGGCACATCTAAACTTTTAAAAAAAAAACATTATTTCAAAGTTCCTGGTTCAAAATCATTTCCGGGGTCTGTTACCTAAAAACTTTCGAGGCTGGTTCTTGAGGGTATATATATATAATATTAATTTCCA
>JABUQX010106336.1:7500-12500 GCA_015478945.1 Trachelipus rathkii | reverse complement strand
GGTTCTTTTAGAAAAGAAAACAAATTTCAACCAACTGATGCCATAGTTTTGTTTTGGACTGAAAATATAAATTTTAAATAAATTATTGAAACGTAGGCGAAATCAAAAAAACTGCGGCTTATTTATTGTGGGAAATTCTGTGCCCAAAGACTTTTTCCATCCACTACGAATCATGAGATTCTAATATGATAGGCAACAAACTGATAAGATGGGAAATATGTGAGGCAAAACACGAAATGACGAACTGGTTCGTTACTAAAAAAATCTCAAAAATTGCCTGGTACTTGTTCAGAAGCTGAAACATCCTAGAGTAAAAATGTTAAAGAAGTACCAAGAAATATGCCTCCCCCGAGATAGATACATCTGTAACTCTTACTAGCCCCCGGGCTTTAGCTGTCTACCCATAGGGAAAAAACACTCATCTGTCTAAATATCAGTTCGTTAAAGCTCCGTTATAATGCAGGCTATAGGATTGAGATTAATAGTGTTTACTCAAAGTTGGGATCCTAACGCTAATACTGTTGTAGGCGTTCATTTGTAATTTCCACGAGAGACGGACATCTCTCCTTACTTTCACCACCTGGTCTGTCAAATTACAACGGCATATTTCGTCTATCAACAAAATATCCAAGAGAAAGGATAAACGAGAAAAGTGAGGCAAACATATGCATTTGCATGTGCCGGGCCGGCTGGCCTAATATCTACGAACCGGTCAAGACATCTAATAATAAAGATGAAAATTTTTCGCCTAGGGCTAGATTGAAAAACTCATATAAACTTTTACAACCTTAACTTACAAAAAACTCGAGTCATTAACTTTCTTATTAGCAAAAAAGTGTAAACTCTGATCAAACTACTCTTCAACATTAAAATTTAGGAGTGACCAGCCATAGCACAAATGTAAAAAAACTGGAGTAAACATATAGATAAAAAAATAACATAATAAAGGAACATATTAAAAGATTCTTAGTCGAGCAGCCCCATGCCTAAATACATGTATAGGTATATACTAGTCAAATTTAAAAAAAAGTAAAATTATACCTCTTATACACATACAGAATGAGGACATATAAGCTCATGCACATACTCACCCAACAATTCTAACTATAATTGCGTCTTCCGAGCTTAACTCGACAGAGCTACACTAAAGCAGCTTGATAAATTCTCGTGTCTTATTCTTTGAATGCCAAAAAAAAGATTCATCCTCTGCTAAGTGCCAATTAATAAATTTCTTTATGACTAAAGCATACAGCACCTTATCTACAAAAACCTTGTAACCAATTATTACGTCTATCAAGTTTGTTAATTAATCCCTTTACTAAAGAATGAACCCATCTCTCTCAAAAAGAACAGTCACCTATCGTATTATTAGGTATAAGACAAATTCATGTAAGCCTCTCTCGCTAAGTATCCATCTCTTCTTATTTTCTTTTCAGATTCGAAGAGGTATAAAATCTAAGAATATGCGATTGTAAAATTCTCCTTTTATCAATTGAAGAAAAGCTCAGACAAAGACCCTAGGTAGCCCTTAATATAATGTCTCTTAGCTACCGTACATCACTCTATTTACCTTCAATTCCCGCATCTGACAACAGGAAGTTCTATATAACATCAATTCAAATTTGACAGTTATTAACCAAAAAATCCTATTATCTTATCAATAATTGCTCATCTGAGTAACTATTATTAAAATCATTTATTATTCGTATGTATTATTCTATATTATTATTAATTAATCGTGATTATTATCTTATTTTTTTATTTATTATTAAGCTATGTATTTATTAATTATCTTTATTATTATAAATGATGATTATTGAAATAAATTTCCGGTAGCAAGATTAGGAAAGCTATGTTTTTGATTACTCCCAACTCGTGAGGACTCTAGGAATATTGTTGCGTGCGAATTTGGTTACATGTATCGTCGTCACTTTCAATTCACTCGAAAAACGTCATTTTAAGATTCAAGACCATAAGTAAATTTAGATGGTCATCAATTCCTCTTTCATATATATATTTGATATAAATATTAATGATTATAATTAGTACTAAAACTACTATGTTTATATTATATACTATTAATATTATACTATTTATATTTATTATTATACCTATATACTATATAATAATTATCCTACACTAACTCTCTCATGTATTAATATATAGTATATATATATAATATCAGTGGGCGAATGTTTTCCCTTTTATTTGAGGCGAACCCAGGACATCAAAATTCAATAAGAAATATATATGTAAATATATATATATATATATATCTATATTAATATATACTATATATAGACTCAATATAAATAAAATTTCATCATAATACCCTATAAATATAGCTACATTAATATCCCCTTTGACTATATAATATATTTGTTCCTCACCTACCTTATAGTGATAAAATAACCCTATACTTATATCTATATTAATATATTATATTTTCCTTTCCCCTACCAGTACAGATGATACGATATAAGTATGATTAAGTATATTATCATTTAATATATATATATATATATATATATAAATATTATATATATATATTATATAAAGAATATATATATAATATATATATATATAATATAATATATTATAAATTATAATATATATTATATATACTCATATGTTGTTACATCATTGACCTATATATATATTATACTATATATATAATATATATATATATATATATTATATATATATATATATATATATATATATATATATATATGATAATATAGTAAGTAAATGTATATATTATATTATATATAATAGATATATATATATATACAGTATTAAAAAATATAAATTAAAAAAAAGTCCTGTCCTGATTCTAAACAAACGTCCCTTAATGTTTGCCGAATTAAAAAAACAGCACCTTTTAAGCTATTTGAAGAAAACAGAAAACGTAGAAGTGAGCGAACGACCGTGAATAGCACAGATCGGACGACCATATATAAGCTATGTTCGCAAATTTTTAGCGCACATATGATAAGGCTTCCTTATTTTGAATAATCTACTCAGGTACATCTTAACTCCTTTTTCATATTAATTAGAAAACATTTGAAAGAGAAAGAGAATTAACTTTATAAATAAAAGCAAAACGAATATTTTTTGTGAAAAACTATCTTACATTGATTGAAGCCATGCATTTTGAACACCCTTATATCTATGAATCTGTACATTAAACATAAATGGAGAAGAACTTAATTAGATTGTGATAAATAAAGGTGGTGTAGCGGCGCTATCATCTCAGCATCCTTTGGAGGAAAGCCCTCCTAGACTATCATTATATTATATATTAATGACATTGCTGATAAACAAGGTTAAGTCTATAAATAATAATATTATTTGACATATTCATTACAAAGAGTAGTATAATATATATAATATATAATACTATATATATATATATTATATATATATATATATATAATATATAATGTATAATCATAATTATATATTATATATATATATATATATATATAATATATGTATATATATATATGTAAATAGTTATATATATATAATATATATTAATAACTTTAATACTATCTCTTTGTGAGTATAGAAATAATTATATACATAACTTATTAAATAATAAGGAAAATATACTACTCTTAATAAAGGAGCTTTAGTATTACCTACATATTGATGATCAATTATATTTGTATATACATAAGCCATACCTGGATGATTGAGCAATATATAGATATATATATATAATATATACATACTATATATATATATACATATATATAAATATATAATATAATATATATATAGTACAGTTATATAGTAATATATATATATATATAGGTATATCACTTATATATATATATTATAAAATAAATATGCTAATATTAACTATCTCATATCTATATTGACTTTACATTCATTTTATTATATTGATTCTATAATATGTTATGTATGATAATATATATATATATAAAGTACACTTGCTTTCGAAAAAAAATTATCTATTCTCATAACTTATGAATATATGAATATATATATAATATATATATATATAAATCCCTCATTTTACAATACCTATATAATATAGATAATATAGTATAGTGATAATATATATTCAATGAAAGTAATATTATTCAAATTCACTCAGACTAAATCAAATAGTCACTATATGTGTCTATATATATATACGAATATATATATATAGTTTTATTTTAATTTTTTACCATTTAGCTATGAATATATACGTATATATATATATATATATACTATTATTATTATAAAATATATTAAAATAAATAAACTATATAATATATAGTCTATATACCAATATAATATATATATATAAAGGGGGCGGTAAGGCTTGGCTTTCTTTCTTTTCGACTTGTGTCAGAGTTCTTTCCCTACTACTGTGTTCTGTTTTCGGTGCATGTCCCGCACCTTCTTGGGAAAAGAAGGTGATAATGATGATGATTTAAGTATATATATGATTATTACATTATATAAATAATAACATATATTGTATTACTTTATAATATATATAATATATATATATATATATTATAATTTGATTATAAATACCTTAAATATATATATATATTATAATTATATATATTATTATAACTTATATAATTATATATATTAACTTATATGATATACTTTAATGACAAATATAAAATAGATTAAAGCGAATGTAATGAGAAAAGATATTTTAATTTAAATATTTGTGATACTTTCCTATAATTCAAATCCAGTAAACTTTCTGTAATTGCTAATTCAGAAAACAATTAGGAGACAAGAAAGGAGACGTGTTTTGGACACGCTTGAAAGCGTTATCAAGAAGTAGATCGAGGGTTCATCCAGCTCGTCATGCATCCAACCAATACCTATCTGCACCATACTACACCTATTAATGAAATGTTAAAACAAATCGTTTTATATTTGAACCTCATATTTCAAAATCTTTGCATTTTCGCCATTAAATCTATTGCGCTTTTCATCATATAAGATTGGTAACATTC
>JABUQX010106335.1:5000-30000 GCA_015478945.1 Trachelipus rathkii | reverse complement strand
TCCTGGGGGAAAACAGGATCACAAAGACATGGAGGAGGAAAAGGACGTGTAGATAGTTTACGGTGTTTTAATTACAAAAATTAATAAGTGTGTTTTCTTCCTTATAAAAGCATGTTTTTATCGCACTAAAGTTTACTTTGCAAATAAATTTAGCGAACATCCAAGATCCGGCGAAAAGTCGTAGGCGCAAAGGCGCATAGGCGCATAGGCGCTAGGCGCATTGATGTGACCAAAAATATAGGCGCATAGGCACTAGGCACTAGGTCTGGCGGCATAGGCGCATAGGCGCAAGCACTCAAAAAAATTTTACCCCCCTCTCACAGTATATATATATATATATATATATATATATATATATATATATATATATATATATATATATATATATATATATATATATATATATATATATATATATATATATATAACCTAAAACATACCCTTACTTGACCACGTGGCGTTTTCACGGGTTCGCAATATATCACTTTGGCTATCAAAATGATTAATGAGCTTGCACTCATCAATCAGGGGGGGTTAATTGAGAGTACTTTCCTCGTAGTGCTTTATTTGACAATAGTGATACGGACAATTGACAGACAAGGATTTGATCAATTAAGTAAATGAGGTAATTCTATGCACAAAATGTCGTTAGAAATTATGATAACACACACATAAAACTAACAAATAAAAATTGCCAGAATTCCTAATCTATATGACCTGTTAAGGGGAGGTCGGACTTGGCGACTCCTCATCGTGGGAGCGCTATCAAAGGACTGATCTCGAGTTAGCTTGGCATTCTCCCTTGTGGGCACTTCCCGCCAAGCTTTGCTCTTTGTTTGGCGTCTCTTTCTTGTGGAAGAAAGAGGCGCGATAGATTTGAATTTTAAATAATAGATACGGTATACAAGTATGGAGGCTTCACCAGAGATTAAAGGTGGATGCATGAGACCGGCAAATTAGCCTCTTACAGTTGCATACCTTCTAATGACAATGCATGCTTTTGTCTTACAAAGATTCCCTAGTAATTTTCGGCTTAGACTTTGGTGAATCCCGGAGGTGGAAGAAAAATAACTGTTCTCACAAACGCACGTGACGCGTGTGTTTGTGACAGTTTCACAGTTTTTTTCTATACCCAAGCCTTCTGATTAATAATTAACATAATGGAGGAAAGAAGAAGGAAAGGATTTGAAACACTAATTTAGAAAGAGAAAGAAAACCTCATAAAAATACGAGTTCGTATAGCGACATTTTTAATTACACAGGTAACCTTCGTCTGAGATACTGGGTCTCTCTGTATTTTTTTCAATCTTCTCCCTTTTCTTATCGTTCCGTTCGGTTCTCGTCTTGAACTTACTTTCAATGTCACACTCGCAAAGGCGAAATTCATGTTTCCATCATTTATTTAATTGGAAATGTTAAGGAACCTGTCCGGTAACTTCGTATTAACCTTTGATTTACCTTTAAATGCATTCAAGATTCAGTAATTCACATCTGCAAGTCTTCCTTTGAATTGTAGAGTTCAAAATGATATTCCATTTCTGCTTTCTCCTATGTTTTATTATCAATTCTATTTTGCCTTTTTTTTTTTCATTTTGAAGGTCATTTTCATAGTAACCATGTTTGTAGGTTGGGAGTGTGAGAACTGTTGTTGTTGTTGTTGGCCCATAGATGGCGCTTTCTGGGTGATGGGCGAGGTGAGATTTCGGTTGCTCCAGTCGAGGATCGTTTGGAAGCTTTGCTCTGATTGGTCAGTTCGTTGATGGGAGGACCACTCACAGTGTTCGTAAGAGAAAGCGTGGTTGTCAGTTTGTTTTTAAAGGAACGATCGTCCTTGTAAAGAGAAAGTGTTGCCTACTGAGGTGCATTTTTTTCTTTTTTTTTTCTTAGATGCTTACACTCTTAATATTTTCATTGATCATTTTAATATTAAAAGAAAGATTGTTGTCTACAAGAGTAAGAAGTTTGAAAAAAGAAAAAATGAGTCTTAATATTATCATGCAGCATAATCTGAATTATACATTTATAAATTTTACGAGGCCTTTCGCCATACAATTTCAGGATTTGCATTTCTACCCTACGCTAATGGCGCGTCGCTAGCTTTTACAAGAACAATTATATAGTTATAGCAAGTCCCGTCAGAGGGTTTCGTAGCTTTGACAATTGTTTATTTTAATAAATTTTTAATCATCTTTGATAGAAAACAAATATATAATTTTTCTCTAAAATATGGAATATCTTTTTATATGTAATTGATTTACGAGATAATATTAAAAATGCTTATTTTCCTCTATATATAAAGTCAGTATATTTTTAGAAACAATTGTAGGCCATTCTAATTCCGTTTTCTATTCGTTCGTGGGTTCGTACCAAAAGAGGTCTCTTTCCCGAACTTTCAAATTTTGAAAAGGCAATAAAATAGAATACATAGCTTCATGCAAAACAGACCGCTCAACCGAAGAAAATTTTTAATTTTTAATAAGATCGTAATTATTCATTAATATAATAGTTATTTTTGGATGACTAATTATTGATGGAAAAGATGATATTTAATTTTAGGTTGATATAAGAAAAAACAAAGATTTCAAAATTTTTGGATGCGTGGCAATTCGGTTTCTCCTTATCATGAATCAGATTCCCCGAATAACTTTGCCTCCACAAATTCCTCTCTCTTTGCTTTTTTTTTTTTTTTCAAATGTTCGGTTGGCTTCATACATCATTGGCGTAGATATCTTTCGGCTTAACTTCTCACCAGCTAATCCTGCCATCTTCAACTCGTCAGCTGAGGCCAGCAGGCAGCCTATTTGAAAGTTGCCGCGACATCTCGCCACGATATAAAAAAACCAACTTTTTAAGACATTAATTTGATACTCTTATTATTATATATTTTATCAACAATTTTTAAGAATCAGTGATTGAATTTATTAACTACACTAGGAAGAACCTTTTTATTCAAATTTTTCAGCATTTAAATTTTGACTTCTAAGAAACTACTGATATGCTGTAGTTTTCATATTTATTTATCTAGCGATCGATGGCAACTCCACGGTGGGAGTCATTGGCTGTTTGAAATTTTTTTGGCTATAAGAAAATCTTTTCATGACTATCTTATAATAATTATTATATATAAATAAAAGTATAATTTTCATGCAACAAGAGATAATAGAAATATAAGATAAAACACCTCACCAATTTTGGAAACTCTTTTAATTAACATTTGCCGATTTTGGCTTTTTCGGTAGTGTGATATTTGGATCACATTGAAATATTTTTACATTTTTGTTACTATCCGAATTTTAGTTGTCAATTTTTCACACAAGATGGCGCAGGCTAAGCCATTTACATAGATTTACGGGTGTCTTTGAATCACAATTTCCTTACATAGGATTTCACAATTTTCACTTTATTGTTTATTTCCAACGTCTGCATATTTATCACTATTGTTTATTTTTATTATTTTTATTTTTATTTTTATTTTTATTATTATTATTATTATTATTATTATTATTATTATTATTATTATTATTATTATTATTATTATTATTATTATTATTATTATTATTATTATTAGTAGTAGTAGTAGTAGTAGTGGTAGTTTTTGATTTCAAATTTAAGGTGTTTTTAATTTTAATCCTGAATATATTTCTTCTGCACTACGAAGTTCTGCGTTGAATTTTTAAAGTAATTTTCCACTATTTGTAGGGGGGGGGAAGGAGGTTTGGTTGAGAAACTGCTTTGTTTCTCCCCCACTGCGCAGCCTAAATTTCGAGTGTTGGCAGGATATTGTTGCCAGAGGCTGTTCTTTGTTTTTCTTTTTATTTCTCTAATTTTCGATTTCGTACACAGCGTTGGCCATGTAGGCGAGGGTGTGTATACTTACACATGATGAGATTTTGTGGAGATGTTCATATACCGTTTGAGGTAGACTTTTTAGAAAAAATTCTTTCACCAAAGTAGGTTCTCTATTGAGGAGATTTTGCGCTGTCTCTTCACCAATGGCCTCCCTTACACGAGAAAGGAATTGACTGGGAAGTTCTTTGGCCCGTAGTTTTATTTGGGCGACGTCACTGGTATTTTGTTCTTTTGATATTGAGTGAGTTCTTTTAATTGTTTTCACCAATTCTTTATAAGTGTTATTTTTGATTGGGATTTTGATCGTGGCTAATAACTGAATGGGGAGCTTTGGCGCTATTAATCTTAATTTTTCTTGGTCACTTTTTATTTTATAAAGCTTAAATAGATTGTTTACCGCTTTCAGCCAAATTTGAACGTCATTTTCAAGAAAATTTGGAAGTGTGATTGAGTGTGCAAACTTGCTTAGTGTTTTGCGAGAGGCGGGTGGCGTGATTTTCAACTCAGCCTCTGATGACGAAACAGATGGGTCTCCCTCCTCATGCGAGGGGGAAATTCGTTGGGGGATTGGAGATCTTTTCTTCCCTCTTTCAAAAGTGGGTTTGGCCTTAGTTTTAAGGCCTAATTTCGTTTTTGTTGACACCATTTCTATAGCCTGTTGTTCTTGACTCGGTTTTGGCGTCGTCTTGGAGTCAACTTAGGCGTTTAAGTTAAGCCTAATGTCAAGAGCTTGATTTTGAACTCTCAAATTTCCGAAATAGCAACGGTTTTTTTCTGTTACCAATCGGAATGTTATAATAACGACTTTCTTTCCTTATTTTAAATGAGATTAATAAGAAGCTTGTTCTTCACGTTATTAATTTTGACTCGAATAATTTATTTACTTTAACCACATATCACTATTTTTAAGCACTTAAAACGAGAAAGTAACCGATTTTTTTTTCGATTAATTTGAAATTTTCGCAATTTAGGCACTATCTGACTCTAAATTAAGGGTTTTAGGGGTCACTTTAGGGGTCTTCGCCCCCTAATTGTCACTCTGGGGTCACCACTGATGTCTAGGCCAAAATCACTTTGGCTATCAAGATGATTAATGACCTTGCAGTCATTAATCAGGGGGGGTTAATTGAGAGGACTTTCCTCGTAGTGCTTTATTTAACAATAGTGATATGGACAATTTGACAGAGATGGATTTGAGCAATTAAATAGATGAGGTAATTCTATACACAAATGTCGTTAGAAATTATGATAACACACACATAAAACTAACAAATAAAAATGGCAAAAATTCCTAATCTAAATGACCTGTAAGTAGGAGGTCGAGAATGATACCGCCTCATCGCGTGAGGGCTGTCAAAGGACTGATCATGAGTCAGCTTGGCGGTGTCCCATCTTGGGCACTTCCCGCCAATGCCAACTCTTTGTTTGGCGTCTCTTTCTTGGGGAAGAAAGAGATGCCAGACAATGGAGTTTAAATACAATGCATAAGGTATAAAAGTATGGAGGCTTCACCCGGGATTTGAAAGAGGTAAGCATGAGACCGGCAAATTAGCCTCTTACAGCTGCATACCTGCTAAGGACAATGCATGCTATTGTCTCACAAGGATTCCCTATCGTAATTTCACCCTATATGATATATATTATATATATTATATATATATATATATATATATATTATAATATATATATATATATATATATATATATATTATAATATATATAATATATATATAATATATATTGATAAAATTTCTCCTTGAGTGATTCTTGACTTACCAGGATTAAATCCCGGGCCCTCGCAGACGGAATAGCAAGTGTGTTGATCACTTACCACGATGGAGCTATAAAGATACGGACTTAAAACTAGAAAGAGAATTTGTCAAAGTAATTAATACGGACCGCCTATGTCAGGACAATAACCTCAGCCACGCATCTCCACTCACCACTCGGTCAAAGGCCAACACAAGACCCATGTAAGGAGAACACCTTAAACCGGAAATTTATGCATGAATGTAAAGTACTGCTTATTAATTAAAACGCATCTCAATATGTATGTTAAAAATTTCTCCTTGAGTGATTCTCACTTACGAGAATAATCACTGTCCTGACAAGGCGGGCCTTATCCTACTACAAGAAGTCATCCACCCTTTGCACAGTGACCAAACCATCTCAATGATTTCATTATTCTTTCATTACTCCTTTCTTCACACAACCCTACTCCCCAATGCGTTCATATCCTCAATTTAATCAAATTTTTCTCACACCCTAACACACACTTAAAGATTGTTCCATCTGAACAATTTTACTTTATATCGTAACCTCTTATTCAACCCATAGTTTCACTACTAATACATATAACACATACAACATATCCCATGTAAGAGCATATATATTAATATTATATAATATATATAATTATATATATATATATATAAACTATATATGATATATATATATATTATATTATGTATATTATATATAATATATAGTATATATTATATATATAATCGCCCTCACCAATAGCCTAACGTCACAATTCCTCTAGGTATCATTATTACAGCTTTTAAGGCGAAAAAGAAACCGAGGTTAACTACAGAAAATCCTCCAGGAAGGAAGACACCCAAAACTGTCAAAATTAGAGCTTCTGATATGCCCGAATATCCGAGTCGGTTGAAAGGTGTAAATCAAAAGGAGTGTGAAAAATAGTAAGAAAGAGAGTCATCCAGATCTTTACATTAGACCATTATGAAGAAATGAATGAGCTTAGCTCTTAAATTTTGGGTCCATAACTCGTCAAGACTTCTAGACATGAAATGGATTGAGATAAATATGCATATGTTACTCTAAAAGGAAGAGAAACAGCAACTAGAGAAGATAGAAGAAGAGAGAGCTCAAAGCGCGGCGTCCATTCTAAAAAAAACGTATACTCGTTCATATAAGAAAAGGGGATGCCACAGTTCGCGCCAGAAAGGCCCTTTCTACAAAATCAATAGACTGGAACAATTCGTAAGACCATAACTTAATATATATATATATTAAAGTCTATATATAATTATATATATATATATATAATATATAAGATATATATTATATTATATACATATAAATAATATTATATATAATAAATATAATATATATTACTATAATATAGTACTTTATATATATATATATATATATATATAGATACTACGTATAAACTATATCATATATATACTATATATATATATTAAATTTGCCTAGATGATTTGTTTCTTGGAAACCGAATTTTTAATGAAAAAGATCAAGACCAACACAAGGTAAAAATATTTCATTCAACATTTCGAATCATGCATGATTCACAATAAGCGTGAAGGTAACAAAATCAAAAAGCGAAAAAAAAAATACAAATAAAATATTAACTCGATTGCAAAAATAAAAATAAAACATGACCTAACTATATAAACAAAATTAATGAGCCATACCCAAAATACATTGAGGATAGATTGAACACGAACTAAAAGGACTAAAATAAAAATAAAAATAAAAAGTTCGAGAGAAACCACTATTGGCTGCAACAAATTATAAAACGGAACTATAACAATGAAAATAAGACTAATTAAAACAAAAATAAACTTAAATGCAAAGAAAGAGAAACGATATAAAACAAAAACAATATAATGAAAAACTCAATGACAATTATAATTTAAAAAAGGGGTATAAATAAAAACAAATAAAACATATGAACAAAAATAATGACAATTCAATTATAGTGAGCAACAATAATGACTAACAAATAGAAATAAGCTAATTATATACTAATATATATATATATATATATAATATATAAATATATATATAATATATAGTTATAACTATAAATATATATATATATATATATACATATATATATATATATAGTATATATTATATATATATAATAATATATAATATATATATATAATATATATATATATATATATATATATATATATATATATATATATATATATATATATATATAGCAATAGCATAAACATAAAAAATTGAAAATGAAAATGAAAATGAAAATTAAATTAAAAATAAAATTAAAAATATTAAAAAAAAAGGAGACGTCACAAAATGTGGAACATTAACATTAAGAGAAGGAGACAGGTTTTTTAAAAGTTTAATTTTTGTGTTTTATTTATGTCATTGTCCATTGTTTATCAGTTTATATTTTTTGGAAGCCAATTCCGTTTCTCTCGTCCTTTTTATTTTAGTCATACATTCGTTTGTACTGCCGTTAATCTATCCTTCATGTTTGGGTATCACATTTTTCTTTATTTATTTATTTTTTTTTTTTTAATATTTTGTCTTGCGCTATGCCATATTTTTTTTTTTTTTTTTTTTTTTTTTTTTTTTTTTTTTTTTTTTAGCGGATATGAATAAATAAGTGTATGATTCGGAACGTCCGAAAAGGGTTGGGTTTTACATTCTTTGAAACTTTGCATTTATTATATATATATATATATAATATATATATATATATATAATTTATTATAATATATATATATATATTAAATTTTATATATAAATATTGAAGAATACAGAAATAAATATATTTATATATATATATATATATATCATTAGTGAATGCACCGATACCATGGTATCGGTATCGTATTCGGTGGTATCGGTACGATTTTTGAGGTATCCCGTATCGTATCGATCGGGAATTTTGAAGTGTATATCGATTCGGTATCGGCGTATCGGTAAAAATTTGCCGATACCCTTAACCGATACCACACATTTTGCGTCTTAAATGTTTGATTTCGATATATATATATATATATATCAACTATATAGCACTATAAACTAATAGTACTATATATATATATATATATATATACTATAATATATATTTATATATATATAATATATATCATATTCAGTACTATGTCCCTCATTGCTGCAGAGTGGTGTTGGTAGTTGAAAGGTTTTGAGCTTATCAACACTATTCACGAAAAGCAAGCTTTGATAGAAGGGGGTTTTCAGCCCCTTGCTATCAGTCAAAGAATTTAAAAATTTTCTTCAATGACTCGATGACTTTGAGAAACGAGCTTTAACCGTTCTAGAAATTAAAGTTTCGAATTCTTCTTTTTCTTAATTTGCTTTTAATACTATTGTACTATAGTATATATATATATATATATAGTATATACTATATGATATATATATATTATATATATTAATGATATATATATATATATATATATATTATATATGATATATATTATATATATATATTATATATATTATCAAAAATAATTTAATCCCCCTATCTATCTGACCTACTCTATGTTAATATAGGGCGTTTCGTTTTGATTGTGCTTACGAAAACGTAAGGAAATGCCTCGAATTTGCGTTCGTTTTTGTTAAATTTAGCGCAAAATTAATATGAATGAATGCTTACCACACGTAAGGAATTTACGTAATTCTATAAAGTGTATTCCTCCATTCACATGTATTACCACGTTCTTGCGAAAATGTGCAAACAAAAAAATGACGGGTGGCTAGAGCCTACCACGCAGCGTCATTTTAAGTGGCCATGAAATGTCATTCAATAAAATCAGCTTTAAATCAATTCTTCAAAATCGCTTCCATCACAATAGTTGATCAAGTTTTTGCAATATAAACCATTTTTTATTTATTCTGTTTATCCGAAATCAACGGGCTTCCATCACACATCTAATTCCAATTACCTTGAAAAACAAAAGTAACCTCATAAGAAAATCGTGCTGTGTCGTTTTCACAAAATTCAGCAATTTTTGAGTTCATGCAATCAGGAGTTGCCAAAGAAATCCTATGGATGTAAAGTGTAGGTTTAAGTTATTCCAAATTTTTAAATTCTTCATCTGTAGAAGCATTTGAAAAATGGAGAAGTTATGAAAGAGGTATAGGTAACTGAGATAAGAGTGATCTCGCAGCTGAATTCTCTGGTTGAGAGATGGAGAGATTATTTCGAAAATAAATATCCATGTGTTTGAAGGCTCCCATCTTTAGTTATTGGAAAGTCTGACCTACATTATCTACATAGCGAAGTACAGTTGACCTACATAGTCAACGTTACAGTCGGCACATTTATATTTGTAAACGATGAGTGAACTCAAGTTCATGGAGATGCTTTCTTTAATCTTAAAAGAAACTGCCAATTGAGTTGTTGTTAATAAAAGATATAAGAAGCTTGCATTGTGAAGTTTTATAAAATGTTTAATCTGAAAGGAAAAACATTGGAAAGGGGTCCAATGCAGGGAATCCGAGCATAAACAGGAAGTTTAGGAACATCATAAACTATAATTTTAGAGTGGGTTATGTTATCGAGAAACGAGTAAGCAAGTTTACCAAAAAGGTTAGAGGCACAAAGGTTAAAGCTAGAAAATTTACGGAGAAAGGTGATTCTTCATGGAAAAAACTGTCCAATCAGAACAAAAATAACAAAAGGCTTGTGTAGCGGGACCTGTTAGACCCGCAATATTATGATTTAAAGGCAGACAGAAAAAAGAACTATATGTCCCAAGTAATGTATTGATGGGATTGCGATAAAATAAATTAGCAAGCCCATAAATACTTTACTGGGACTAGATTTCTTTATTATATCTCCTTTAATCGTAATTGTAATATTACGAAGCGTTTACGATAGAATGAATTTTATTATTTCCTTTGCTTTTAATTTTAGACCGTTTTCGTTTTTGCCATTTGTGCTTACGCTCGATAAGAAATGCTCACAGTTTTAGCACGTAATTTCCTGTTTAACGCGCGATTTCTTGCTAGGTTTACTTTTGTTTTAAACAATTGGAATCAGCTATTGTGAGAGTATGGTTTTGGAATTAGCAGAAATAAAAAAATAACATCGTTTATATTACAATAATTGATCAACTATTTGTGATGGAGTCTATTCATTTTGGAAGAAATTAGATTTAAGCTGATTATATTGAATGAAATTCATCAATTCAGACGGGCCTACCACGCCGCCTCTTGTTTGTTTCATTTTCGTAAGAACGTGCTTAAATTCGGCTAGCACGGAAATAAGCAACCTTACAAAATCGTGAGGAAATTCCTTACGTCTGGAAAGCATTTCTTACAATTTTTTGGTAAGTTTGACAAAAACGAACGCAAACTCGAGCATTTCTTACGTTTCGTAAGCACAAAAACGCTTTATATATATATATATATATATTATATAATATATATATATATATAATATATATATAATATATATATATATATATATATATAATATAATATATATATATATATAGTATATATATATATATAGTAATATATATCCAATGGCGATCTATACTCGTGCGCTCGGCTAGCACGAGTTAACTTATCTAGAACGATCGATACTTTACAAATATCAAAATGCTACGATAAAATTCTTATTTTTTGTGAAAATGGGTCAAATGAATGAAAATATTACATAATAAATATAAAAGATTATGTAAAATTGAAGCAAAGAGTGTAAGAATCATCGCTATTAAATAATGCTATTTTTCAATCCATTAAAAAAAAAAAAAAGGGGGGGGGGGAGGGGGGGGGGGGGAACTGTTTTTATCGTGCTCAATCGGATAGCGGAGATTGTGAGTGTGGACGCTCAAAATATCGTACCTATAAAATATTTCTAAAATTGTTGCTTTTGGATCATCTAAGTACCTTTTGATGTGCCATTCTCTTAAGTAAATATAGGAGTAGGAATATCAATCATTCTGTATGATGTAGTGTGTAGAGAGCTTTTATTTTAAACTTATAATAATAATATATATATATAATATATATACCCTATTATATATATAATATATAATTTATTCTCCTACATCTATAGATATTATGCAGTTATATATACTTTACAGCAATATATATATTACTATATATATATTTATAATATCAGGATATAATTATTAAGAGACAGAGTAGCACTCACGTACCATTCAAGTATCCATTGACCGAGATCTAAATAGGATGAGAGAGGAGCAGAGAGAGGAGCTCGAGTAGTACAAAAATTTTACGGAGTCGCCGTGATAATCATATAATTTTTACACTATATTTATTTAATAAACGTGAATGAATCTTGTTGCGCGAGCAACACGTTCCTCGCGAGCTACGGCCTGGGCACCGCCGCAGTGTAGAGAACAGTATGATTTCGTTAACCAGTGCCTGCGATATATATATATATATATATTAATTAATATATATATATATATATTATATATATATTATATTATAATATATAAGTATATTAATATAATATATATATATATATATATATATATTATATATATATATTAAATATATTAATATTATAATATAATATATATACTATACTATATAATAGTATATTATATATATATAGTATATATAATATATATATATATATAATATATATATATAATATATATATATAATATATATATTATATATTAGTGATGCATCAGATGTCACTTTTTTGCGACGCGGATGCGAATGTTTGATTTTAACATTCGCGGATGCGGTATATATAGATAAAAAAATATATAATATATATATATATATAATTATATAATATATATATATATATAATATTATAATATATATATATATATTATATATATAGTATTATAATATATATATTATATATAAATATATATATATACATATATATATATATATATATATACCTAATAGGTGTACATAAAGAAAAATCTTATTTAATATAATTGTTACACTTTACAAAAATGACCCAACTCAAATGGCACCCCACCAGCCTCTTTCCCAATCCTCCGACCTTAATGAAAGAGATTGTACAATGGATTATATACTTTTGCACTAGTATTAAAATGTAAATATAGGAAGGTGTGCTTGAGAAATTCAATTTAACGACCTTTTCTGCTTTGAGAGTCCTGTTTCTTCCTTTCATCCATATTATAGCCAACATTGCTATTATACTCTCTCACTTGGAACACTGGTTGGAGGACAGGCCATTCCTTGTAAGTTTACTTAAGCGTGGGTAAACTTTTTGCTTAAATTTCCACCAATGATAGTATCAGTCGTTTTTCTGGTGATAGTTTTCAATCATTTGCACACATCTTTTGGTAATGCGAGTGTTTCTCCATTACTTACTGGACTTGTAAAATTCTTCCAGTGAATCTTATTGATTTACTTGTAGAAGATTTTGGTTCTGTATATTTCATATTATTTTCTTAATTGCTGGCAATTAATAGACTATTCGGATGAAGTTTTCAACTCAACACAAAGTACCGATTTAACTTGTTCTAATATTGTTTTACAAAAAAAAACTTGCCTTTATAACAGCGCGGATCTAAGTAAGTTGCAATTAGTAATGAGGTGATTAATTTCCACAGAACTAAGCGTATTTTTAGCTCTAGTTTTATACCATCTTTCATTCTTTTTAAACGTCATCATTTTCATTGAAGATGGTTAAAAATTCTTCCTTAGCGTTGAGATTAATGTATACATCGGAGACAGAAGCTGTAAGGGCGCTGATTTTTTTGGTAATTAATCTTATGTGACTCTGTTGACTCAAAATATTATGAACTTCATGATGTGAAATCAGAGTCATCATTGCACAGTTGAATCGAGTCAATGTCTCTCATTAAATTGCGTGGTAGATTCATTCCAAGTTTTTTATTATAAATTCTTTATCAAATCTCACAATAAAATATCCGCGCAACAGGCCGCAGGAAAAAGCCGGATGTGGAGACGATCTAAATAATGTGCGCCGGATAACGGATACGGATGTAATCTGCATCATTAATAATATTATATCATATATATATTAATATATATATATATATAATATATATAATATATATATATAATATATAATTATATAATATATATATATAAGGCCATATAGGGATAAAAGACGGTATCGGTATCGGTATCGGCAAAAATTTTGGTATCGGTATCGGCAGTGAAAAAATTGCGAGTACTTGTATCGGTATCGGTATCGGCCTCAAATTTTGGTATCGGTGCAACACTAATATATATACCCTTATATCTATATATTATAACATATATATAATATATATACTATATATATATAATATATAATATAATATATATATATAAATATATATATATATATATATTTACTATATATATATATATATTATAATATTATAAATATATATATATAGAATATATATTATATATATATATATATATATTATATATATATAATAATATATATATTAAACATATAAATATATATATATAATATATATAATATAAACCCTCACATTTATGTGCAAAATATATTCTTACTTAAATTAGATATGTAAAACTTTTAAAATTATTACATCACCTTTTTCTATGTTAAAACATATCAAGCTATTACGAAATAAAAATTTTTCCTTTTTTTTGTCTAGTTTTAAATTTTTTCTTTTCCCCCCACAAAAATATACCAACTCTTCAAGCTTTGAACATTCCGAGCAATTTTTGATTGACGCTCGTATTATGTTAATACTTAGTAAAATATTTCAAAGTAAATCTTTATATATAAGCATTGTCAAATGCATATTAGGTGTCCCTATGATCGACTGAAACACTCACACTTCCCTTTATGTCCGAAGAGAAACATCTTCATCCAAAGAATTCTAGCGTGATAATTATATCTATAAGATTGGGAAGATTAGATGATTAGAATGAGAAATAAGACCAAGTATAATGTTCATTGTATACAACTACCCTACTCTATAGCGAAGAACATTTTGTATATATTGTGCAGACAAGTATGCCCTATTGTTTCTATATTGCTTGTCAGAGACATTCTTACTGTTACATGCATGCCAACTTTTCAATAAAATAATTCCGATCCGTATGTCACAAGCAAATGAAATGAGTGTTACACTACTCAAGTATATGAGTAACTATCAGAGAAAGAGTCTATCCACAATAGCAAAATAACTATCAAAAGTGGGAAAGATTGAAGCTCTCACTTAAATATTAATCAGGCATCCTTATCTATTGACCACTGTGATCAAAGTAACTAATTCGTGCTTCCATTGTAACCAAAAGATCATAAAAAATACAAAATCTATTATATGATTTTTTGAACTTACTCTAATACCTAACAATCTGATAAGATCTTTCTTTTAGTAACTGTTTATATTCTAGGATAATATGCGTAATTTAGACATCTAAAGATTATCCAATGGTATATGAGTCTTGAGCAAACGAAAGAATAAACATGCAGAAATTATTTCGTTCTTTTTTTATCACTTATAAGAGATTAATTCTCATCGTTCGTATCATCAGCGAAGATATATATAGTCTATAAGACTAAAAACTTAAGAGAAGTGGAGCGTGTAAAAAGCGAGATAATCCTATGAGATTTTTCAAAAAGAAGAATGCAGGGAGTCTCTATAATCTCTCAATTGTATTGTCTCAATATAAAAGAGATAACAGCCACCAAAGATAGAAACCCAATAGCAAAATAGTGTTACTGTCAGTCCAGAGCGGTGATATTATATTATAAGAGCGTGTTTTCTCGAGTCATTTCATTCGGCCCAATTCACTCAATTGCTGAGTATAAACTCCTTCTAATTTATGACTCTCTTCTCAAAATACAATAAATAAGACTCTATAACAACATTTTCACCCTTATGTAGTGTGTGAGAAAATGTGCGTAGTGACCATTATGTACAAGCTACGATCACCAATTCTACAACTATAAATCATCAACGAGATTCAAGGATAAAAAAACTCCTCATTTAGAATATACTCCTCTCTACAATACACACTCTACATGTCACCTTATCGCGAATATCTGGAGAAACAAGAGTTGGTACCCTTCAATTTCACTCCTATTCTATATGTGCCTCGACATACAGCAGATATGTGCCACTCGTTACGTGCAAATATCACACGAAGATCTCAATTAGTAAATAAAGTGACCTACGCTCTTCTATGCAGCACAGATTACTGTAGGCAAAAAAGAAAACATCTTGAGATAAACACTTCTCAGATTTCTATAATCATTGTTGGTAGTTTAGACTGGACACTGTCAGATATATATGGATTTACATATAGGATGGCTGACAACACAATATATTGCCTGTTTCCCAGAGAATTGAACTAATAGCAGCCAGAGTGATCTGCATGATGGTCACACATATTATCTCGAGCTGTACTCATTGCCCAAAGTACTCATTGTAAGGTGAACTACAGTGCGCAATATTGAAAAGTATCAGCACACTAACATCTTCGGAGGAGAGGTTTATTGAGGCTGCTCTCGATAACACGACGAACTGGAGTGATCATACCAAGTGACACACTTTTGATACAGAGACGCTGCTCTATGAACGATTATTAGATGTACACATTATATAGTAGCCAAGGCCAAGATACTCGAAGGTGCTCAGATGCTCACGCGTTAGTGCAATCCATTCTCTCCTAAAATACGCACCACAGTAACGCACAGAGTGTTATGCTCTATTGAGTCACTCATTGCACTCTCAGTACGATCATATAGATCGACTTCTTCGAAGTTTGATGCGTGCGAGAGAGAGAGAGAAAGGCTTTTTACGTTTAAATAGTCTAGAAATAGCAGAGCTTATTCCTGCAACAATTGAACAGTAGTTCAGATTCTAGTCAATGAATATTCATAAGAATGTGGTATATCACCAAAAATGCAGATTCTACGTGTATATTACGATCATTCACATTGTAAGAATCTCGCACAATTCACAACGGCAGAGATATTGATAAGTAAAAATCACATATTCTATCTACTTGTATCCTGTATAGCTGCTTTTGAATTGAACAATTAATCTTCACAAGAATAAAGAAGTATTACGATAAGTAATACCACTGTTACAAGGAAGTATCAGATACAATCTATAGAATACAGCTGTACCTCGGATGAAAGCTCGTCTGACTCTAAAAGCAGAAAACCAATACAACAGCTTAGAGAAGTAAGATATTGGAAAACGGTAGAAAAAGGAGCTTAGACACTCATACCTCGTTATATGTTAAAAATCAAAAGCAGTTATGAACTTTGAGACCGAAAAATACATTATTCTGATAATCTAGCAAGGAATAAATATTAATTGCTATAGCAATTATCATTATGGAAACGAAAATTCGGATATCCTGAGATCAATCTATTTTAATGGTGTGAAATATAATAAGAAAAGCTAGTAATTTTATATTCACTGATTGCATCTTACCTGAATTAGCTAGGTGAAAATATTTACCTCTGCTCACCTTATCAATGTATTTAGTAACCGAGTAAGAATGTTTATGACCAAGCAGGAAATATTTCTTATCATAGTGCATTATAAAAGAATCGTTTCTTCTCCAACTAACTAGTCCATATCAGCTTCCATGTATATACTTCTATTACATTAAATTATAGAGGTCATTTAATTTTATATATATTAGAGGAATTATAATTAGCGTTATCACAATAATAGCAATGCATAAGCTATTTAATTTTCCTTTCACTGACTTTGCTTTTCCTCTTCCAACCACTGGATTGAATGAATTATAGCTATTTTTATTTATCAAAACAATCTTTTATATTTAGATAGTGAGATACTACCTGAGCCGGATGTAATAAGTCACGAGATCTTAATAAAGTCTACGGTAACTACGGCCAGCGGTAAGCGTAGAGCTACGCTATATAATTCCGTATGTAGTGCATATATCACCTCATATAATAATATATATATAATATATTATATATATATATATTAATATATTATATATAATATATAATATATAGTTATAATATATATATATATATTAATATATAGATTATATATATTAATTATTATACTTAATTATCATCATCGTCTAAGCAAACCTTATTTTAATAATAGATAATAAGTAAGTTACTTTCAGCTTATACTTGGAGTGTACTGCGTTTTATATTAGTGATAAGCAGTGACTAGCATTCATGGTATGCGCTGAGATCAATACTCTCACGTATTGAAGAGTTGAAATAAAACTATATTATGCAAATATTATATCAAAACCAGAGATCGTAAAAAGATTGATTAAATATCTAATATGTACGTATAGACTCACGATAAAATCGTATTAGGATAACCCATTCAGAAATTGAATCTACGATCATTTTGCGGTATACTCACAAGCTCTTATGAACCTCACTATATATCTCTAAAACCACCGAAAGAGGTATATCTACCAGACCTCGAAACCTATGTATACTTTGAAATATAAACTGAGTTAGTCGTTCCTCATTATGGAGATCATTGCCTGAGTCGCCCTCGAACTGGTGCCTTGGAGACATGTCATACTCATTAGCTCGGTAACGTATCTTGGAAGACTAGCGCCGGCGTCTCATATTGATCCCAAAACTATCTTACTACCTCAGAGTTGAGGGTCTTGACCAAGCCATCTGCTGACATGACTGAGTAGGACTAAATAATATGATCGTGCTACACAGCACTTAGGCTCCTCGGAAAGCTGTTATAGCTGACTCGCTGGAGCAAAACATCACGATAAATCAGCATTTGAGACACAAACTCTACATATTGAAGCTCCCAAACACCAAAAAATAGAACTCTAAGCTCAATGATTTTCTATGCGCACATTCTGTCTTGCTGTTGCGGTCCTTTATTACTATCTCGAGTGCGCCGAGGACCGACCATCTCTGATATTGGAATAACGCGTGAATGGGATACCTACAGAATGTATCCAGCGACATCGCGCAGTATGTATGAGAAAGGTTATACTCACAAACCGTCTACCTCTCTGTCGAGCAGTAATATAGTCTTCTCGAACCATTCACTTGTCAAATTGCACACACGTCTCTACCGAACGCGTGTAGAAAACACAGCTGACCTTACGTACTCGCGAGTCTATCACTGTGTAAGAATAATAAACCGAAAAAATGACTGAGGGCCACAGAACTCTCTCGGTGAAACACGCCCTTAAACTCTGAGAGAATATCGACAAACTATGTCACTTTCGAACATTTTCCAGAGTAATTTACATAAAATTCTCTCCGAGGAGATATTCTCAAGCTTATCAGTCACTTACAATCAGTTTGTTTTGCACACTCCTCACACCTACTGATTTTGATACCTAATTACGTTAGAGAATTTATCTTTTTAGTATAAAAGAAAAAAGAATATTTCTATGTCACAGTTTATCCTTTAGTGAATAATATAAAGTACATAAATAGTTCATTAGTAAAAACTAAAAGTTCTAATAGAAGATACTCTTAAAGAACTAAATGAGTTCATTAGTTAAAAACTATAAAAGTTTATTTTATTCGATTGTCTTATTCTTAAATAAAATTAAGCAACACTAGAATGATTTAACTTAATAATGTAAAATTAAGACAATAAAAGTATAACTAACAAACCTAGCATTTATGTTTCTAAAGATTCTCTATGTATACCTTAATAGTGAGGTTATCATCACTACTTGCTCAAAGACTCGATGCATGATAATAGTGTGAGTAGAGGCGACTAAAGTAAGTACTTGCCAGTTTTACTAAATCAGTTACCGCTATTAATAAGTTTCTATATCTAGAGTAGAAGTTTCATGCTTCACCTCATTAGGTTTACCTCAGTTACCAAAAAAACTTTCTAGAAATCTTGGCTGAAGATGTTTCTCTTCGGACCCTAAGGAAAGTTAGATGTTTTACAGTACTAGTCATATGGTAACTACCTAATATGCTCACAATATATTATATACCATATAATGCTTATATTATAAAAAGATATTTATACTTGATAATATATTTACAATATAAGCTAATTAACATATACGAGCTGTCAATTACATAAATAATGCTATCTGAGAATGTATCCAACTTGAAACGATTAGTATAATTTTGTAAAAAGTAATTATAATATAGCAAGATATTATTTATTATCGTAAATATAATTGATACATTAATTAGTTTTAATATACTCAAGAAATAAATGTTGATTACATTTTTTTAAATAGATACATAGTATATTTATAATTTAAGTAAGATTATATATTTTTACCATAAATGATGAGGTTTATATATATATATCATTATATGTAAATATTATTATTATATTATATATTATATAATATATATATTATTAATATATATTATAATATATATATATATATATATATGATATATATATATATTATATATATATTATTAATATATATAATATAATATATAATATATATATAAATATATATATTATATATATATATTATATTTATATATATATAATAAATATTATATAATATAATTAATATAATAATATATATATTATATATATATAATATATATATATATATATAATAATAATAATATTATAATATATATAAATATATATATATATATATATTATTATTAAATTAATATATATATTAATATATATATATATAGAATCGAATCGCGAATCGGCACTTTTGACTTGTATAGGAATACGGTTCGCTGGAAAATTTGGAATCGGTCCATCACTAAATAATATATATATTAATATATATAATATATTATATATATATATTATATAATATAATTATAAATATATATATATATATATATATATTTAATAATAATATATATATTATAATATATATATTATTGTTGCACCGATACCAAAATTTGAGCCTAGATACGATACCTCTCTCAGAATACATTATACTCGCTCACAATTATTTTACTCACACTTATGCCCTCTAGTATCACTATGAATACCAAATTTTGCGATAAACTCACAGTATACCGATACTGATAACTTATATATATATTATATTATTATCCTAATATGTAGATAATAATGATAATAATTATATTAATAATATTATTATATATAATATATATATATATATATATTATATATTAATATTATATTATAATTATATACAATATATTAATATATATATATATATATATATATATATAATATATATATTAATATATATATATATATATAATGATGTCAGATAAACATCCGTATCGTATCCGCACATATTTAAGATCTCATATCTCCACATATCTCACGCCTATTCCTGCACTGATGAGTTGTGCGCCAGAGATAATTTTTTGTCGAGATTATTGATAAACTATGAATTATTTATTATAAATAAAATAATATCATAGTAGATTGAGTAGAATCTCAACGCAAATTAAATGAGAGACATTGGACTCGATTCAACTGTGAATGATGACTCATTATCTCACATCATGAATAAGTTCTAAATAATTTGAGTACAATCATATGAGATTATATGATGCCATAAAAAAAAATCTCTAGACTCGACTCTACTCAAGTCATATCCATTGGCTCAGCTCATGGATTTGTTGAGAATAACCAATTAATCTCAATAGCTGAGGAGAAAAAGAATTAAGAAAGAATTAGAAAGTAAATCCCTTACTTATGATTATACATTACTTAAAGCTCATTTATATACCATTCTGACAAAATGAAGAATTAGGAACGTCTAAGAAAGAAATAAAAGGGAGTGTCATGTATAAAAACTAGAGCTAAAAAATACCGCTGTTTATTTCTGTTGTGAAAATGTACAAATATATTCAGAAATCGATATTGCAAACTTATGACTTCCTCATCCCTTATCACAGAACAAGTTTTATTTGTAAAACAAATACTATTGAGAACAAAGTTAAAAAGCGCATCCATATTTGTTGCAATGAACAAACTCTCAATCCGCATATATTATTTTTAACGCCTACAATTAAAGGAAATAAACATCTACAGAACCATATCTCTTATACAAGAAAATCAAATAGACAGAATTCACTCGCGTAAGATATATTTCTTACTGTCCAAGTTTTGAATATGAAGTACAACAACTCGCCGCTTCCTCCAACACATCTCGTGAGATGAGAAGTGGAAATATCTGTAAGAATTACACCTATCTACACGTATAAGACAGGAACTAAGAGTGACTATCAGTTATAGATCGAATACTTATGCCATAACAAATGGTTTTTACTCGCACTGCTTAAGTAAACTTTACAAGGAAATACTTGCCGCATGAGTCCTCCAACTAGTTTCCAAAGTGAAGAGCTTTATATTATAGCAATGATTGGCATAGTACTTATGTCTGATATAACGTGACATAATTTGACCGACTCTTCTATGTCGAAAAGCAAAAATTGAGTTCTCAAATGCCCATACATCTCCTAATGACAAATTTAGACACTGCTATTCTTATTACTTTGCATTAGACAAAGATTTATATATTATAATCTCATTTGTAAAAATTCATACTTATCATTTAAGGCTTACGTGAAGGATTAGTAGTATATAGGAGAGCTATGTTATATGGGTTAGCATTTGAGTAAAGTTGGTCTCACCCGTATCTCATCGCTCAACTCATTTAATATAGGTAACAATTATATTAATAGAGTGTGGCTAAAACTCACTAAGAAGTAATATTATTATAGGTTAATATATTAATATATAATATATATAATATATATATATATATATAATAATATAATATATTAATATATAATATATTATATATTATATATATATATATTATTATTATATATATATATATATATTAATATTATTATATATAATTATATATAATTATTAATATTATGAATAATAATTATATATATATAATATAAATATATATATATATATATATATATATAAATAAATTATTATATATATTATATATATATAATATATATATATATATATATATATATATATATAGTATTATATCAGACTATATCTCAGTGCATCCGCGAATGATTAAAATCAATAACTAATTCGGCTATGCTCAGCGGATGAGTACGATATAAAATACTATCTGATGACTACACTTAATTAATATTATATATATATATATATATATATATTATATATATATATATAATTATATATATAGTATAATATATATATAATATATTTAATATATTATATATATATATTAATATATATATTATAATATATATATTATATATATATAAATTAGTATATAATATATATAATATTATATAATATATTATATATATTATAATTATATAATTATTAGGATGTGCCGAAATAGCCGAATATTCAGTAAGTATTCGGTATTCGGCCTATTCGGACTCAAAATTACGAATATTATTCGTTAATTCAGTTTTTATGAACTCGTAAACTATCAGGCCTAGAATATAGAGCTTTTATAAAACTAAATAAAAATTTACGTTTCAAATATTATGAGTGAAAATATTATATTCAATTTAAAATGAAATTATTTAGATAACTTTATTTCCAAAAAAATAAAAATATAGCAAATTTTGCTATCTTATATATTAATAGGCGAAAATCCTATGTCATTGTTGTCAGATTCTATAGAGTCTTTGACATTATTTCTAGAATTACATTCTATAAAATTAGATATCATTTAGATGATACGTGATAATGGTATCAAATATTGGTAGGCTGGTTATAAGAGAGACTGAGCGCTTGCTTATCAATTTATCAGTTATTTATTCAAAATATGTTGAGTACCACTCACTCAGCATTAACTCGATGTTGCGATTATAATCAGTATATGTCATAAACTGTTCTTTTCATAGCGAATACTCTTCTAGGTATGCTTCGAGACCATATCAGTGAGCCGCTCTCTGTACACATATCGCTATTTGCCTCCCTTAGCGTGTCAGACACAGACAAACAAAATTCACCTTAAAGACAAACTAGCGTATTTAATTAAATAATAATAAATAGTATATTATAATATAATAATATATATATTAATATCTCTCAGCCGCGTACTTACCTCTATAGGTAACTTTTTACTTACTCGAGCTCTCTCTCTACCTTCTATCTTATGTCATCTCTCTCTCCTATATCATATATTAATATATATATATATATATATATATATATATATATATATATAATATATATATATATATAATATATATATTAATAATTAATAATATATATATATTATTAATATATATAGATATATATATATAATATAATTAATATATATATATATATACTATTATATATTAATTATTATAAATAGCTTTTTTTTCAGTTATTTTGCTGTGTAGTCTGCCCGTTCTAAGCTCACCTAGGTGAGACCGCCCTAAGCATATATTGTACCCTTAAGTTATAGAGGCTATCAAATAAAGAGCTATTACCACTGTAAAAGCATAATACTCTCTCACTCTCTTTATTCACCATCTACTAAAGAGAGCAACGGCAAGGGCATGAGCAAAAGCTTGGAAAACTTTATCAGAATGAACTCAAAGAAAGCAAACTAGTTATATGGATACAAAACAAGCATATAATTATATGTACAGAATTCAGCGTCACTTACATCTCTCTCGAGCATATCACTGATATGTTAGAAGAAGCAATTGAATCATTGCGAGCATACAATAGATATGGTATCACCAAATAGTACTCTCATTAATTTACGCCTGATGGTGATATCGCAATACTATGGCATTCCACAAATGGATTGTATTACCTAGTGATAAAATTATATATTCATGTAGTGAAAATATATATATCTAATTTTATCTATCGCAATTGTATCCAACAAATCACTTAAGAAATCAATCCTGTAAACGTACATTTTAGTAAACTAGTTGCCAAAGATAGAGTATCCTTCCATTTTACCGATATTCAATTCATATTTAATTAAATAACGTATGGCCATAAGCAAGAGCAAAGGCACTTCCAGTGGATAATATATATAATGACACGACGTCATAAAATAGGAGCTTAAGAAATCAGTAGAAAAAAAGACTTTCTATAGTTTCTATGTGAATAATAATAATCTATTGTCATGTGTAGCTACTTCTTAGATTCTGCGATCAAGAGCTATATTTTATTTCAAACATGAATCAGATGAAATCAGTAAATATAAATAAATTGGTGCGTTGAAGGCTCATTGAATAAAAGCATTGAAAAATTTTAAGCTCTCATGACTCTTTCATGCTTGACAGATGAGTTCAACTTTAGTGGAGAATAGTTAAAGTCTGAAGTGTTATACCATTTTCACTCTTTAAATGGATTGTTTTAAAATAGATAAATTAATATATATATATATATGATGTGCATCAAAATCGTCATACAGAAATAAGTATAATTGAGAGTTGAGAAATAAAGAAAGTTTACCATTTCATTCTGACGATTGATTGATTGTACATATAAATGATAAAATGAGCCTTACT
>JABUQX010106334.1:25000-30000 GCA_015478945.1 Trachelipus rathkii | reverse complement strand
TAAGTACTTTTATATACTAACTGTCGAATATATGCTACCGTAACAAGTTTTTACATTAATAAAGCTACCATAGCATAAACCTGAACTAAGAATATAATGGACAACGACAAAACCTAACCCACCATACTACGAATAACTACTAACATTAACAAAGTTCCACACTTACAACACTAAAGTACCTAGCACGGCGTACAAAACGTAACCCATTCACACTTTCAAGCATAACTCTACCATATCATTGTTAATTTTACATTAACGCTATTGATTTACGTCGCATTACGATTTTCATATTCGGATAAACATAAGCACAAAAATGAGTTTCTTTTATATACTACCTTACGAATATATGCTAAACATAACAATTGTTTTCACATTAATAGCTAAACATGGCATCATATGAACTAAGAAAATAATGTACAACTACAAACTAACACAACTTACGCTTAATAAACAGTAAACATTAACAAAGTTCCACACTTAACACCAGTAAAGTACTAGATTGCACAAAAACGTAACCATCCTACTTTTCCAAGCCATATCTCTAACATTTACGTTAATTTTACATTGACACAGTAATATTAACAAAAAATTTTATCTATAACATGTCTAATTTTCATACAGACCAACGAATAACTGCTAAACATAAAAAAGTTTTATCCAAACATAACATAAAAATAAGTCTTTTGAATAAAATATCGTAGTAAATTGTTTTTTTTTATATTTTATAATAGTTTACTGATTTTAAAGCAGTTAAATCAGTAAATCAGTTTAAACACCGTTCATCTCCCACCCCTCACATGACTTTTAATCTATTGATCTATTGATTCATGTCATATTTCGAGTATAATTTCGACTAAAAATAACACAAAAATAAGTTTTTTCTATTACTAACCCATCGAATATATGCTAACTTAACAAAGTTTTTACATTAATAAAAGCTAAAGACATAACATGAACTAAGAAATAATGTACAACGACAACCTAACATACCATACGTACAAATTAAACTACTAGACATTAACAAAACTTCCACACTTAAACAACAGAAGTGCTAACACTTCGTACAAAAACGTAACTATTCCACTTTTTTCAAGCATATCTGTAACATATCAATGTTAATTTAATTAACATCGTAATATTTAACAAAATTTAGCATAACCCTGTCTAATCAGCACGACAATGAATATAATGCTAACGTACCGAAATTTTTACATCAACTTCGTAATATTTAACAAAAATTCATCATAACCTCGTCTAAATATCATAATCACCAACGAATAATTGCAAAGACAACAAAGTTTTAACCAAACATAACATAAAAAAATTATCACTCGTCTTAAGTATAACATCATTTGAACTATGAATAAACGTATAGACATTTAGCAAAAATTCTCGAGCAAGCCGTAAACATTTACTCAACAAAATCTAACCTAGGCCTCACGTTTCTAACACACGATCGTCAGTTAACACAGTTAATATTCTTTCAAAACTCATCAGTTCTCTAACAAATCAGTGTTATTTTCACATTGTCATAGCAATATTTAACATAACGCACCTAACTTACGAATAAGCAGTTTTCATTAACCAAGAGTATCTAAAGCAACACATTACCTTCCAAGAGAAATCCCAGGGGGATGCGCCCCTTGAAAGGGTGTGAATCCTGCGAGGGGGATCACCCCGAAGGGGTGTAAGCGGGCTTTGGGCCTCAGCCCGAAGGGCTGAGGCCTTACCCCTCCTTCGGAGGGGTAATGCCTGCTTACAAGCCCGGGGGCGATCCCCTTGCGATTCACACCCTTTCAAGGGGCGCATCCCCCTGGGATTTCTCTTGGAAGGTAATGTGTTGCTTTAGATACTCTTGGTTAATGAAAACTGCTTATTCGTAAGTTAGGTGCGTTATGTTAAATATTGCTATGACAATGTGAAAATAACACTGATTTGTTAGAGAACTGATGAGTTTTGTAAGATATTACTGTGTTAACTGACGATGATGTGTTAGAAACGTGAGCCTAGGTTAAGATTTTGTTGAGTAATGTTAGGTTTGCTCGAGAATTTTGCTAATGTCTACGTTTATTCATAGTTCAAATGATGTTATACTCGAGACGAGTGATACTTTTTTATGTTATGCTCGGTTAAAACTTTGTTGATCTTTGCAATATTCGTTTTGGTGATTATGATATTTAGACGAGGTTCCATGATGAATTTTTTTTGTTAAATATAACGAAGTTATGTAAAAATTTCGGTACGTTAGCATTATATTCATTGTCCGTATGCTGATTAGACAGGGTTATGCTAAATTTTTGTTAAAATATTACGCATGTTAATGTAAAAATTAACATTGATATGGTAGACGATCATGCTTGAAAAAGAGTGGAATAGTTACGTTATGTACGAATGTAGGCACTTTTACTGTTGTTAAGTTGAAGTTTGTTAATGTTAGTAGTTATTCGTTCGTAATGTATGTTAGGTTTGTCGTTGTACATTATATTCTTAGTTCATTATGTTATGTTAGCTTTATTATGTTAAAACTTTGTTACGTTTTAGCATATAGTCGATGGTTTGTAATATAAAAAACATGATTTTTTGTAGTTATGTTTAGTCGAAATGATGACTCGAACATATGACGATGAATCCAATAGATCAATAAGATTAAAAGTCATGTGGAGGGTGGGAGGGGGATGACGTTGTCTTAAACTTGATTTACTGATTTCACTGCTTTAAAATCAGTAAACTATTACAATTTTATACGATATTTTATTCAAAGAACTTATTTTATTTATTGTTTGGATAAAACTTTTATTTTTTTTTACAGTTATTCGTTGGTCTGTAAGATAATTAGACATGGTTATGATAAATTTTTTTGCTTAAATGATTACTGTAGTCAATGTAAAATACGTTAATATTGCTTAGAGACTATGCTTGGAAAAAGTAGAATAGGTTACGTTTGTGCTGCAATGCAGTACTTTTACTGGTGTCATGTTAAGTGTGGAACTTTGTTAATGTTAACTGTTTATTAGGGCGTAAGTTGTGTTAAGTTTGTAGTTGTACATTATTTTCTTAGTTCATATGATGCCATGTTAGCTTTATTATTTGAAAACCTTGTTATGTTAGCATATATTCGAGTTAGTATATAAAGACTCATTTTTTGTTTGCTATGTTTTCCGAACATGATACTCGTAATGCCGACGTAAATCAATAGGTAATGTCAAAATAACAATGATATGGTGTAAGTTATTGCTAAAAAGTTAGTAAATGGGGTTACGTTTTGTACGCATGTGGTTAGTGATTGACTTTAGTGTTGCATTAAGTGTGGGAACTTTGTTATTTAGATGTTTATTCGTACGTATGTGGGTGTAGGTTTGTCGTTGACATTATATTCTAGTCAGATTATGGTATGTTCCGATTAATGTATAACCTTTGTTACGGTAGCTATATTCGACAGTTTAGATATACAAAACATTGTGTTATGTTATGTTGTCGAATGATTGATATTCGAAAATTGTGACATGAATGAATAGCCTTTTTTTTATATATATATAACTCTGTGGTTGGGGTGGGAGGGAGTTTGATGGGGCTTGATTTTACTGATTTATCTGATTTATCTTTAAAATCTGTTAACGTATTACAATTTTCTGTCTGGATGATTTGTGTACTAAGAATATGACTTTTATGATTTGTATGCTTAATATTTTGTACATATTAAAATATAATATATATGTTAAATATCACTTTGTGTCAATGTAATAGTAACATTTGTATGTATGTTAGAGGATATTGTATTGAAAAAAGTAAGATTTAGACGTTTTGACACCATGTTAGTACTTCTGGTGTTAAAGTGTGAACTTTGTTAATGGCTGGGACTGCTTGATTCGGGGATAAGGATGTTCTATTGTTTGTACGTGTGTACATGTATAATCGTATTCAGTGATTGCTTATGTTTGCTTTATTGATGTGAAAACTTTTTACTAGAGATACTCATTGATCTTGTATGATAATTTACACACGGTTGTTGGTAAATTTTGTAAATGTTACTATGTAAATGTTAAAATATCAGTGATATGTAGAAAAAGTGTGAATAAGGTTGGAAAAAGTGTAAATAGGTTACTTACTGTTGTTAAGTGTGGAACTTTGTAATGTTAACAGCTTATTCATGTTTAAGGTGTGTCAGGTTTGTCGCTGCTACATTATTCTTAGTTCAGATGATTGCTAAGTAACATTTATTAATTGTTTAGAAAATTGGTTACATTAGGAGTATATTCGCTTTGTCAGTATTTAATTACATATGGTCTGTGGTAATTTTTTTTGTTAATGTTTACAGTATGATAATGTAAAAATATCAGTGATATGTTAGAAAAGGTGTGAATAGGTTACGTCTTGTATGCTATGTTAGTCACTTTACTGTGTTAAGTGTGCGAACTTTGTTAACGTTTACAGTTTATTCGTGGTTAAAGATGTGTTAGGTTTGTCTGTTGTACATTATTTCTAGTTCAGATATGGCCTACGTAATCTTTATTTAATGTTGAAAAGCTTTGTTACGTCAACATATACTTGAATGATGTTGTATAAAAGAACTGATTTATGTTATTTTTTATTCAAAATGATACTCGAAAATGTGACTTGAATCAAATAGATCAATAGATCAATAGATCAAGGCACATGGTCATGAGGTGGCAGGATGGTTGGTGGATGGTGGTTTGATTTAGTGATTTACTGATTTAGGGTATGGTAAAACATGAAAATTTTAGTAAAAATTAGACCTTAATCAATAGATCATTAGATCACAGATGGTCAGGAGGGAGTTTGAGATAGTGGTTTGATTTACTAATTACTGCTTTAGGGTATGTAAAACATTAAAAATTTTAGTAAAAATTAAACATTAATCAATAGATCAATAGATCAATAGATCACAGATGGTCAGGAGGGAGGTTGGATAGTGGTTTGATTTAGTGTTTACTGCTTACTAGGGTATTGTTAAAACACTGGCGGGAAAAACCATTTTTTAG
>JABUQX010106334.1:15000-20000 GCA_015478945.1 Trachelipus rathkii | reverse complement strand
GATGTCTTTAAACAGGGCATGAGACCCGATGAATTGCCCAGTGAATATCTCCATCGTGTAAAAGGGGTATTGGGGAATAAAAGCTTCGATGTGTTGGTAGAACACAATCCTAAATTTGCGATAGACCTCTTCTTAGAGCAGATGCCTCAAAATATTCAGATGTCAGTGTATTCTTTAGCTGAAGAAAATGACCTTGTAAGAATGGTTAAAGTTTCAGACGATCTTTATAAGAATTTCGTTCGAAAAGGAAGAAATTATCATCAACCAAACGAAGAACAGACTTGGAGCTCTGTAAATTCTGTACGTAACAAAACAGACTCCGCCTACCTTCTTCCCAACGCGCGCAACCAAGAGCGCCAACATGAAACTGAGAGCAAAAGTGAAGGTCAAATCGCCCACCAGATGGCCCACCTCACAAAAATTGTAACCGAGCTCGCACACGACTTTCAGCTGTTCATTAAAAACCAAGCGAACTCAGCTGAGAGAGGAAATAGGACACGCGAGAAAAGTAGGTCACACCACGCTGAATCAGATACAAATGGATACAGTAAAGCCTTTAATAACGCTGTCAATCAATTATGCTTCTATCATGCTCGCTATCTCTTCAAAGCCTACAAATGTGAAAGCAATGAGTGTCCTATGTATCCATTAATATATGGTAATAACCAGAAAAATGTCCCATCATCGTCGGAAAACTGCTAACAAGGCTGCGACCATTACCATCTAACAGCAGCCGTGAAAACGTCACTAATTCAAAAGAAAAGTGAGATTTAACAATACCATTCAAATGATAAGTGACCCTATTACAAACAGTGCTGTGATTAATGAAATAAACTTATTAAATAAAAGTGCTGAAGAAATAAATAAAAATTATATCATCAAATAACTCTCTTACCTTAGAAAATAATAGTGAAATAAATACTACACTACTACTACTACTACTACTACTGCCTTCATAATAATAATAATAATAATAATAATAATAATAATAATAATAATAATAATAATAATAATAATAATAATAATAATAATAATAATAATAATAATAATAATAATAATAATAATAATAATAATAATAACAATTGACAATGAAAATAATACTATTATTATAAACAATATGAACTATACTGATCCAGAAACTGATCAAAATATAAATATAACTACCAGCACTACTCAAATGGAAAATATAAATATCATTAAAAATAACAATAAAAATGAAAAAAATGAACAAATTAATGAAAACTTTATCAATAAATACTCTTCAATTCACACAAATGTACAAGGAATGCATGCTCCTTCTAGTTTAAAGAACACTAAAAATTTAAATATAGAAAGTAGTAGTAGTCCACAAAATGAAAAAATATCAACAAATAATGATATTACATTAAATAATACTCACCTCAATACAGGTCTCGATACAACTGTCTCAAGCAATGTTGGTAATGTACTTAATAACCATTTTATTACTACTGTCAATCCCTCGCATGTGGGATACGTCTTTTTTAACTCAAATTTATTAAATGGGGGGAGGGGTGTTATAGATAATACAAGGGAAGATGGAAGCAATGTAGCAACTATCCTGTCAGACCCAACTGATGTGAATGCTGATGACGAGCGCTGCTTGAGCAGTAAGATAGTTACAGCCGATGTTGAGGGAGACAGGAGGGTTTTTGCAAGATTGACAATTTGAACTTGTATATAGTCTATGACACATTAAATAAGATCGATTATTTGGTAGATTGTGGATCTGTCTTCAGCCTCTTACATTAACTAGCAATTTCAAAAATTGCAAACATTAACTAACAATTTCAAAAATTGCAAACATTAACTAACAGATATTGAAATCGATCTGGGATTGGGGCGTAGCTATATTGTTACTTTTTATATCGCTAATGTAAGCACAAATATTTTAGGATTAGACTTTTTAAAAAATTTTGAGATGGGCATAAATTTTAAAGAAGATTTATTGTTAGATCAAATTACAAATAAGACCATAAAATTGAGTAGAAATGTGAATTTTAATGTTAATGATGCTCCTATTCCTTCTTCTTCCAATCTCTCTCTCTCTCCTCCTCCTGAGCATGTGCCTTCTAGTTCTTTAAATTTTAATGAGTTATTGTCGAAATATTCTGAGTTATTTGTAAACCCTTATCTCCCCGGAAACCACCACATCAAATTGAAACAAGAAAAAAGGTGGAATGAAATTTTTGAAAGATATAAAAATAAAAATAAGAGAATGAGCACAGCATTAATAGCTGAAGACGGTCAAATAACTACGGACGAAGAAGCCGCCTATATTCCAGAGAGAGTATTAATAGAACTAGCCAACAATTATCCTTATAAAATAGATATAAAAGGACCGCCCATCTCCCAAGCCAAGGAGGATCCCACATAAACTTTATGCTCAAACAAAAGAACTTGACAACCTCGTAGCCACGGGAGTCCTCCGCCGCAGCCATTCACCGTGGTCTTTTCCCATGAGTGTCCTCCAGAAAAGCGAAAATCGAGTCAGAATAATCTCCGATTTTAGAGAGTTGAACAAAAGAGCTGAGGTAGGAGTCTATGGACTTCCGCACCTGCAAGATGCAATATCAAACCTGCAGGGGAGCCGTCTTTTCACCAAACTTGACGTGACACAGGCATTCTACTCAGTGCCATTAGCCCCCGAATCACAAAAGTACTTTACCATTACGTCAAATCTCGGATCTTTCACCTACAGGAATTTACCTATGGGCTATGTGTCATCTCCGTTTATCTTTCAATCTTACATTGATACAGTCCTACAAGGCCTACCGAATACTCAGGCCTATATGGATGACGTCTTGATTCACACAAAGACCGAAGAAGAGCACAAAATCCTCCTGGAGAAGGTACTAAAAAGGTTAAGTTATCTACATCTCAGTTTAAATCCCACAAAATGCCAAGTGGCCCAAAGAGAGATTGATTACTTGGGATATACTATAAATGAAAATGGTATCAGACCGAATCACGAGAAAATTGGGGATATTTTAAACACCCCAAAACCCAGGACCATCAAAGAATTAAGATCTTTCCTTGGCCGAGTGAGCTTTTACCGAAGCAGCGTGCCATTATTTTCTGAACTAACAGCGCCCCTAAATATGTTTTTGAAGGGTAAACCATATTCAAACCGCCGCGTCTGTTGGAATTCAACTGCAGAGAAAGCCTTCAAAGATATTAAAAATGCTGTTGAAAATGCTTCTGTACTTGCTTATCCGGGCACCTCTTCTAACTACAAAATTATCATACATACTACAAATGTATCTGCAGCTGCTGTTATTTTATCCATCACTAACACAGCCGATCATCCGATTGCTTTTTTTAGTTCCATACTCTCGCCTATTGAAAGAAAGTATGACGAAGCAAATCGCCTTTTAGTATGCTTAACAAAAGTCTTCAAGAAGTACGGATATCTCCTCACGAATAAAAATATTGATATCGAAACCAACTGCCGTGAACTCATAAACAAATATAAAAGATCAAATGACGACAAGAACTATAATATTCGGGAAATCAGGAGTCTCAATTTATTAACTAGCTACAAAGTTTCTTTCAAATTATTAACAAAAAAGAAAAATCCCTTAGAAGAATACTTATTAATAAATGATATCAGTAATGATGAACCAAATAACGAAGAAAGTGAGACTACTGACGCAGAAGAACCATCAAAAATCACCTCCTCTCCTACAAACACTGTGATTGGTCCTCATTTCAGCCAATTAGCCAATAAGAGCGAAGTTCCCATACTCCACGTGGATACTTGCTCCAATTTTACAACCGAGTACAAATATGAAGAACTTTCTCCGAAACTAAAAGCTCGTTATCATAGGGTAATAAAACAAAACCACACACGTGCCGCGGTCGGCAGTCCAATGAAGGGTAAAAAGGTAGACCCTTTAAATGACAAAAATGTAAACAAATAAAATTCCAGAAATAGTTCTCATGAGAAAGAAGGAACTTTAAAGCCCAAAGGGTTGAGAATGAAAGAAAGAATAGAAATGGAAGAAAAAGAATTACACAAAATAAGTGAAAAATCGCCAACTAAAAAGTTAGATGAAATAAATGATATACTTACTGAAAACACACGAATAAATTTAATTCAGCGCTGTAATGAAGCTCATATTGACTTAATAAAACGCTTCAGGAAAGAAGTTGACTATGCGGCAATTAGTAAAGACCAGTTAGAAGACGAATACATTAATTCATTGCTTAAAAATAAAGAAAAAAGTTCATTAATCATAAAGAAACAACCCTTCTGGTTCAAAAAGAATGAAGTCTCTCTCTACGTTGATACCTCACTGAATTATGCTAGAGTCATTCTCCCTGATCAACATATAGACGATATTATACGGTTAACTCACTTTCAAGGACACCTCGGGATATCGCGCTGTCTGACCGCGATAAAAAGCGATTTTGTGTTTCGCAACATGCATAAGAGAGTGAAAGCTCTTGTAAGAAGCTGTCCACAATGTCAAATAGGAAAGACCGGTCGGAGCATAAATCCTATTTACGGGAAGTATAAAGAAGTTTCCTACAAATTCCAAGATTTAAATTGTGATATCTTGAAATTACCGATTTGTAGAGGATACAAGTACTTATTAACTCTCATTGATAGATATTCCCATTATGTGTGGGCCTTTCCCCTCAAGGACATCACAAAAGAAACCATTGTGAAAACATTGATAAATCAGCTAATTCCGATGTGTGGAATTCCCAGCAACCTGATCACAGACAAGGGTGGAAATTTCACATCACATTTATTTGAAAGTGTATGTAAACTATTAGGAATAACTCATACAACTACCGCGAGCTACGCGCCCTTCTCGAACTCCAAGGTGGAGGTAACACATAAGATGATTCTAACCAGTTTAAGAACCATGCTAGCTGAACCAGGCATGGAAAGTCAAGGGTGGTTAGACGTATTACCATTCGTTTTATTCGCACTTCGGCTCGCCCCTATCTCCGAATCCGGCATCTGTCCG
>JABUQX010106334.1:0-10000 GCA_015478945.1 Trachelipus rathkii | reverse complement strand
TTTTGCATATTTTTTCAATCATTTTTTGATTTTAAATGCAATGTTGATTTATCTCCTTCATGCGAAGAATTGTAACACGTATGTACATAGATTGTAAACATGATGTGCAATGTATTACTTATCTTAGATTGATGTGTTGCATTACATTCTTGTAAATGTGTTACGTTACGTTCCTATAAATAATGTGTTACGTTACAATATAATATTTTTACATTCCTATATACGATTCATTCTTGTATATAATGTGGTAACGTTACATTCTTGCCAACAATTCGTCACATTTTATTTCTGTTTATAATGTTACGTTACATTCCCGTAAATAATGTTGTTACATTCTTGTAACCTGTTACGATTACATTTTTGTGCATAATTATGTTACATTCCTGTAAGCAATGTTACAGTTATATTCTTGTTTATAAAGTTATATTACATTCCTATAATAATGCGTTACATTATATTCTTGTAAATAATGTTACATTCCATTAAATAATGTTCCTTTACATTCTTGTATATATATATAATGGTATGTTACATTCCGTAAAAATGCGTTACATCACATTCTTGTAACTAATGTTACTTTAAATTCCTGTAAGCAATTTATTACGTTACGTTTCTTTATTTAAAGTTACGGTACTTTCTCTCCTCTAAATATTGTTAGATTACATTCTTGTTAATAACAATGCATTACATCACATTCCTGTAAATAATGTTACCTTGCGTCCTTGTAAATAATGCGTTACGTTACGTTTCTTTAAATAAAGTTACGGTACTTTCCTATAAATTGTTACGTTACATTTTTGCAAAATAATGTTGTTACATTCCTGCAAATAAAATTACGTTATATTCCTGCAAATAATGTTACGTCACATTCCTGTAAATAAAGTAATTACATTCTTGTAAAAAATGCGTTACATAAAATTTATTTACATAAAGTTACGGTAACTTGAACTTTCCTGTAAATGCGTTACGTTACGTTTCTTTATATAAAGTTACGGTACTTTCCTGTAAATTGTTACGTTACATTCATGCAAATAATGTTGTTACATTCCTGCAAATAATGTTACGTTACATTCTTATTAAAAATTCGTTACATTACATTTCTTTATATAAAGTTACGGTAACTTGAACTTTCCTGTAAATATTGTTGCGTTACATTCCTATAAACAATGTTATGTTACATTCCACTAGTACTACAAAAACCAGCCAGTTACAACCGCCATTTTTTTTAAAAAGAATAATAGACCAGATATATATGAGCATATAAAACGCAGCGTTTTTGACACCAGTCAAACGCAAATCGAATATGTGCGGTTTAAACGCACCCCATTGACATATCAAAATGGCTTTAGCGATATGTCAAAAACGCCTTAGATCCGAAAGGAAATATAGGCGAAATATATTAGAATTGTGTGTGTGTGTGTGTGTGTGTGTGTGTGTGTGTGTGTGTGTGTGTGTGTGTGTACTCGCGATCGCGCGTAGGTGGGTGTGTCTGTTTGTATTTGTGTTGACTTGTCTTAACATTGTTGTAAGAAACGCGTTTTGTGCACTCTCTCTCTCTTCTCTCTTCTCTCTCTCTCTCTCTCTCTCTCTCTCTCTCTCTCTCTCTCTCTCTCTCCTCTCTCTCTCTCTCTCTCGCGCCGTGCCACACACAATTATGAGCCAAGTATTTTTGTGTTAATTTTTCCTGCATTTAATTATTACTCGAATTTACATTCAATATCAACCTTTTCAGCTTTCAAGAACTTCGTCGTTATTATTTATTATATTCATTATTATTATCATGATTATTTATTAATGTTGATATTATTATTATATATATTTATTAAGATTTGTTATTATCAATTGGTATTATTATTATTATTATTATTACTTCATTAATGTTTGTTATTAAATATTATTATTTATTTTTTTTATTATTTATTAATATTATTATATTATTATTTATTATTATTACTTTTATTAATGTTTATTATTATTATTATTATTATTATTATTTTATTATTATTATTATTATTATTTTTGCTGCTGCTGTTTTTATTATTTTTAGTAGTAGTAGTAGTAGTAGTAGTAGTAGTAGTAGTAGTAATAGTAGTAGTAGGAGTTGTTAATAGACTTTGAGGAGCGTGTCACAATCGGTAAAGCGTGAGTCACAAGAGAAAGGGTTGGGGTTTGATCCCTTGTCCGGACCCTAGGTAGTAAATGTTTTAATTTATTTTTAAAGTGCATAACCTGCGGGCATAGCCCCATTCTAGGAGGCGAAGTTCTCTAGGTAATTATTACCTAGGGTCCGGACGATAGAGGGATCCAACCCTGGCCCTATATAGACCTTGCAACTCTACCTTTGAGCCACGGTGGAAGGCTTGATTATTATTGTACTAAATGTTAGGGAAGAGTCGGTGCGGTGCGTTGTGCGGTCACTCTGGTAGTGCAGAAAATTGAGGTGCTTGGTCAACCTCGGTTGAGTTCTTTATGACTCCTTCCTGCCTAACGGTGTGTAACTTCGCCTACATTAATAAAAATAATTTTCGGTCTTTGTTAATTCCCGTTTCTCTTAAAAATATGTTTTGGATCTTTATCTTTAAGCCCTTATACATATCCACACCCGTATTCTCTCTCTCTCCTCTCTCTCTCTCTCTCTCTCTCTCCTCTCTCTCTCTCTCTCCTCTCTCTCTCTCTCTCTCACTCGTCCATATATCATATTATATTATATATATATATATATAAAATATATATATATAATATATAAATATATATATAATATATATATATATATATATATATATATATATATATTCCTTAATTCATAGCTTTGTTATTTATATACATACACATTTGTTTCTAGAAATAATTTGACCTTATAATGTACGTTTTAATTAGTGTGTGTGTGTGTGTGTGTGTGTGTGTGTGTGTGTGTGTTTTGCAAGACGTTTCTGAAGTCATTAAATTTTTATATTATTTGAAATTTTTTTTTTTTTTAAGATTGATTTTTTTCCTCTTCATGATTAGATTTTATAATTGTTATAATGTGTTTTTTATTTCATTATTATTATATTATTATTATTATTATTATTATTATTATTATTATTATTATTATTATTATTATTATTATTAATTATTATTATTATTATTATTATTATTATTATTATTATTATTATTATTATTATTATTATTATTGCAAATAATTAAATTTGAGTTATTACTTGTTTTTTTTCTTTTCTCATTTTTACATTGCTATTCAAATTTTATATAAACTCAGGTGGAACAAATAATAATTTTGTTCGAGTTTCAAATGTAGATACTACTACTACTACTACTACTACTACTACTGTAGACAAGAAAATATATCCATATTTTTCCAACCCTTTAACAATATTTATTAAATAAATCCAAGTGTAGATGTAATTACTTTTATAATTTCCAAAGGCCGATTTTGAGTAAGAAACTCCAAACATATTCCTTTCCCTCCTAAAGTGACTTTACTTCGTCTGTAAACAATTTTTGGCATCGTTTCTGTTGTTTATGGCAGCTATTGTATAGGCTGCCACCCTTTAAATGGTAAAATGAGGTTGCTTACTTTTACCATTTAAATTTAACCACTACATCTAATAAGAGGGGTGTTCAGAAAGTTGGTTTTATCCCTTACCCTTCTGTTTAATATTTATGTTGATGACGATTTCAGATACCCTCAATCATCCATGTCACCTTTCAATCTAATGACGAGGACCTTAACTCACGGTATCTTTTTCGTTTTTTAAAAAAGAATCTACTTAACAGTAAAATTTCTTAGGGTATAGTAACTGACCCCTGATTTTTCCTGTCTTATCAAATTGGTTCATGGTTTTGAATGCAATTTGATGCTACCATGCGCTCATACGGATAGACGAGAGTCGTATGGCAAGGGTGCGGGTTCGATCCCTAGTTCGGCATCCTAGGTAGAAATTCACCTAAGAAAAGTTCCCCTCTAGAATAGGGCTATGCCGTGAGGTGTGAACTTTTTTTTTTTTTAATACAAACTAACTAAATTGGTGTCATCAATTTAAAGAGGTAATCTTTCACACATGATTAAAACCAATCTTCAAAAAAACAACTCGATTCTTCGTCCGTTTTTAATATTCTTGAAGTTTTTATTTCTTATCTACTATATTATATATATATATATATAATATATATATATATATAATATTATATATATATATATATATAATATACTATATATAATATAATATATATATATATATATATACTATATATATATATAAATATATATATATATATATATATATATAAATATATATTATAATATAGTATATTATATAATATATATTTATATATATATATAGTATATAATATATATAATATATATAATATATTATATAATATATATATTATATAATATATAATAATATATATATATATATATATATATATATTTGTGGTATTGCTTTTCGTCCATTTTAGAAGCCGCCCCGGTAAGTTGATCTTTTTTAATTTTTTGATACCCGGTACTTATTACTACTTAGTATATATATATATATATTTGTATATAAGTGTATATATTTATATATATATACTATATATACTATTATATATAGATATAATATATATATATATATAAATATATGTATAGTATATATATATATATATATATATAGATATAATATATATTATATATATATATAAATCTTTACTTAAACCTTCTATTATTATATATATATATATATATATATATAATATTCATTCATAATTTGCCCTGGCCATCTTTTTTTTTATTGTGCAAAATTAGCATACCTTAAATAAGTTTTTTTTTTTTTTTTTTTTAAATTAAATTCCATGGGGGAAATAGTTAAAATTAATCTTTTATTTTCTCCTAGTGTTTTAATAGAGTTGGCCGACGTACCGAGTGTGGTGCGGTGCGGTGCGAAAAAAAATGATTGGCGATAAGAAATATTCCGGTGGTACTCAGCCAACCCTATGTTTTAATTATAACGATTTATAAATGGATTTATTTTATTTAAATTTCTTATTCTTCTTCACTTGACTTCTTTTGTTTGTATAAACATGTCTATTATACATCCGTCATAGTGACGTCATCACTTCTTGCCATTCGGTTTTGAGGATTTTTTTCATATTGTATTATGAAAATGTTTCCTTTGAGCTGGGACCCCTTTCTTAAATGTCACGTTTTTGATTGATTTCGGCTTTTACACCGATTTTATTTTTTGTTTTTTTTTTTTTTTGGGACTTCAAAACAAGAACTTTATTCTTCCTTTGTCTTTTTCTCTTAAAATAAAACCACGGTTTTAGTTCATTTGCTTTCTTTCTTTCAAGGCACAAACAACAAACATTCATTTTTAATTGTTTTCTCTCTCTCTCTCTCTCTCTCTCTCTCTCTCTCTCTCTCTCTATATGTATATATAGTATAGTATATATATATATATATATATATATATATATATATATATATATATATATATATATATATATATATATATATATATATATATATATATATATATATATATATATATATATATATTTATTTATTTATTTATTTTATTTATTTTGCCAACACTTTTTCCCGCTTGAGCGGGGTAGTGGTACGTACAGCCTCTCTCACTCACACCCCCCCTCATCTCGCCCCCACCCACCTCCTCCACTCCACTCTATCCCTCGCCAACACCCTACCCTCTTCCTCCCTCATCCCTCCCTCCTCCAGCATCTCCTTTATTCCATCCATCCACCTCCTTCTTGGTCTCCCCCTTCCTCTCCTTCCTATCCCCTCCGCCTCCCAAACTCTCCTAACCACTCTCTGTTCCTCCATTCTCACCAGATGCCCATACCATCTTAACATTCCCTTCTCCGCTCTTCCCACCAAAACCCATTCCTCCAATCACATCTCTCCCTCACCACCCTATTCCTAATCCCCTTCCCTTCTGCTAACCTCTAATACAAACCGCTCTCAACCCCTTCATCTCAAATACGACCAACTTCTTCCTGACCTGGACCTGGCATTCAACCCCCACGTTTCACACCCATACAACACCGCTGGTACACAAATTTTTTCAAACATACTGATTCTTAACCTCCGCACAACCCCTTTCCATGGTTCCTTCAGACCACTCAAAGCTCTCTATTCCTCTCCTACTCTATGTTCCTATCTCCTCCTTCATCCCTCCCCTCCCCAAAATCCATCCCTAAATATCTAAACATCTTTACTTCTTCCAATACTACACCCCCTACTCGAACCTCTAACCCTCCCTCCTTCCTTCCTCCTCCTCCCTCAAACACTAACACTTTTACTCTACCTGGATTTATTTGCCCCTTTGTCCACATTCTCTCAAACTCCTCACCAAATAATTTCAGCCTCCATGTTCTTTCACTTTAGGGCAGTATCGTCCGGTAAACAGTGTTCATGTTCACTTCCCTATCATTCCCATTCATCAATTCCACCCTCCTCCCTCACCATTCCTCTGCAAACACTTTCCATAAACAAATTGAATAGCCACGGCGACATTACACACCCCTGCCTCAATCCTCTCACCACCCCAAACAACTCACTCTCCCCTCCTAACACTCTCACACACATTCTACTATTCCTGGAAAAGGCCCTTCTTTTAGCTCTCAATTACCCCCCACTCCATTCTCCTCCAACACCCTCCACAATTCACCCCTCTTCACCCTATCATATGCTTTCTCTAAATCTAAAAAACACCCATTCCCTTTCCTTTCTATACTTTTCTCCACAAGCATCTTTAGTGTAAACACTTGGTCCACACACCCTCTTCCTTCCCTAAATCCTCCTTGTTCTTCCCCCATTCCCCCCTCCGTTAAACCTCTCACTCTCTCAATCAGTATTCTCCATACACTTTCCCTACCACACTTAAAAGACATATACCTCTATAATTCCCACATTCCATCCTATCCCCTTTCCCCTTATACAGGGGAACCAAACAACCATCCTCCCAATCCTGTGGTACCTCACCACTCCTCCAACATATATTATATAACCTATACAGCCATTCCTCCACCCTTATACCTCCCTTCTGCAACATTTCCATTCTCACACCATCCAGACCTGCGGACTTCCCTTTTTTCCTTTATTCAAGGCCCTAATAATTTCATTTGTATTTCATCCTCCCCCTCCCTCCCCACTTCACTCCCCATCCTCACCTCTTGCAAATCTTCCTCCCCTCCCCCACCCAATTCATTCAATAATCCCCTAAAATACTCCCCCACCTCTTCCTCACCCTATCCTCTCCTCCTATCCACTCCCATCTCCTCCCTTAATCCTCTCCCCCAACCCTTCCTTCTTCTTCCTTTTTTTCTTACTTCTTTCCAGAACATCTTGCTCCCTGATTCAAAATTTTCTGTCACTTTTCTACACCATTCATCTTTTGCTCTTCTCTTCGCCCTCTCCACCGCCCTCTTTGCTTCCACTCTAACCCTTCTATATTCCTCCCAGCTTTCCTCTCTCCTACTTCCCAACCATTTCACATAAGCCTCTTTTTTCCTTTTCACCACCTCCTTCACTCCTCCTCACTCCACCATTCACTCCCTTTCCTTCTGCTTGCACCCACCCTTTTTACTCCACATACCCTTCTAGCTTCTTCACATACTGCCTCTTTAAATCTCATCCACTCCCCCTCCACCTCTCCCCCAATTCCCGTCCCTCTCACGTCTCTCCACCTATCCTCCATACCCCTCTTAAACTCCCTCACACTGTCTCCTCCAATTTTTCAACCTTTATCACTTCTACTCTCCTCTTTTCTCCCTTTCCCTAACAGTCATCTCTCCTCCCACCCTTATCCTAGCAACCACCAAATAGTGATCCGATATCCCCCCCCCGCCCCTAAATACATTTACATCTAATAATCTGCCTCTATCCTTCCCCATTTACACACACATAATCCAGTACCGCCCTCCCCCCTGTTATCTCACTTTCCATGTATACTTATGATTTTCACTTTTCTTAAACCAACTATCATTCTTCTTTCAACACACAACTCTAACAGACTTTCTCCATTAACATTCCTCCCCCCAAATGGTCCTATTATTCTTCCCACCCCTCCCTTCCCACTCCTGCATTCAAATCTCCCAATAGACAAATTTTATCATTTACTCCCGAAACTTTCCTTAACACTCATTCAATCTTTACCTAAAATCTTTCTTTCTCTTCCTTCCTCCTTCCCTCGTTTCCATTCACTGGCATATGCGCATATAAACCCATATTTCCGAATTTCTTACTTTTACCCACATTATCCTCGGAACTCACCTGGCTGCACACCCTTACCTTATCCCACACCTCTTTCCTCATAATCCACCCACCCCTTCCTGCTTCCCCTCACTCTCTCTCTCGTTCACCCCTGATATCATACCTTTGTACTTTCCAAATCCCTCTTTCCCTTCAACTTAGTTTCAGTTAACCCTAGCACATCCAACCTTTTTTCTTCCCAAACATTAACCCCACCTCCTCCCTCTTCAAATCCTCGTTTTTACTCCTCTCACGTTCATACATCCTGCACCCACTACCTCTCTCCCTCCCATCTTTTCCTTCTTCTATATACTCACACAGGCTGCACGCTTTATGGGACTCCCCACCCTAGGCACTTCCCAACACCTAAGGCCACCACCCCGCTCACCAAATACCCCCACAACAATAAGAAAAGGTTAAAATGATTATATAAAATAAAATAAAAAGTTAAAACCTACACTCTATCAATTTATATTTATCCTACACTTCTCTTTAAAATTTACACGTTAAAACTTTATTTAACCATTAAAATCTTTATTTAATTATTTAAAATTCTCTAAAATCTATATATATACAAAATGAATTGCTATATTTCTTTTTAATATTTTATAGACTATCAAACCCAAGAATAATGAATAAGAGATTCTGACTTTTTAATAAAAGTGCGAGGCTAGATATAATAGATAATGACGTCACTCAAGTCAATGGTGCCTCGACCAATGAGAATTAAGCACGTATTCGGACATATATTATATAATTCTGGATTGTTTTTCCGCCTAAATAATAATTGTATTTTATATCTTAAACAATATATTATGAAAATATTTTATCAAAAGTCACAAAAATAAAAGTTCACTTGCAGTATTACCGTTACACAGAAAAAAATACCTGTCTTCCACAAAACTCTTTTTAAAATACTACAGACTTTTCTGTAAGCAGGCATCTATCTTTCCGACGAAATCTGCCATGCATCAGGGAACGGAAACGATAATGATGAATCTTGAAGTTTCAGGAGAAATATGAGAATGCTTGAGCATCAAAAATCGCCGCCAGCGAACAATCGCATGAGAAAAATTCTGACCAAATCTTACAGAAATTTCTGTCACTTCGACAATGCATAAAAACATGGAAAATCTTTTGGAGAGAATAAATATATATATATATATAAATAGATATATTTGCTGGTTATTATATATATATATATATATATATATATATATATATATATATATATATATATATATATTATATATATATATATATATATATATATATATATAAAATCGTCCAACCAGGGCAATTTGCAGAATTTTTCGGCCTCTTTTTGGTTTTTAAGTAACTGTAACTTAAAAACTATAACACTTAGAGAAATTAGTTCTATTTCCAATAATAAAATATAGGCATTTGGCAATCATTTAATGTAAAGAAATTCAAAAAATACAAATAATAACTATTTTTAAAAAATTAAAAAAAGAAGGAAAAATTTTTTTGGGGCAATTTCAGAAAACCAAAAAATATAAATTTTACCCATTTTTGGTTGACACTAGCTGAAATGAGCTTCCCTAACGTGTTAGTAGTAAGTAAGAATGATAAATTAGCTGTATTGCCAGATTTAGCTGATTTTTGTTAAATCTGGCACCCTTAGCAATTTTTAGCTACTTTTTAGTTTTTGTTGTTGTCGGGTATGTTTATATGGGTTTCCGATGCCTCCGAGTCGATTCCCGTGGTTACTGAGTCAATTGGCCACCC
>JABUQX010106333.1:0-35760 GCA_015478945.1 Trachelipus rathkii | reverse complement strand
GCCCGCCCACCACCTTTTATTGTTTAAAATATTATAGATTTCATTTAAATAAAAAATAAAAAAATCCATTTTCGTTTGAAAATACAAGTAGAGAATAGCGATAATCGAATTAAAAATATATAAAGAAATTAAACACAAAAGTATAAACGTAAAATGAAACTTATAGAAATAAAGTTGAAAAATTAAATTTAAATAAGTAGAATTAAAATAAAATAAATAAAAATAAAAAATTAAACTAAAAATGTAATAAATGTAAAATGAAACTTAAAAATTAAATTTAATAAGTAAATTAAAATATATAAACTAAAAAATTTAATACACAAAGTATAGATGGTAAAAATTGTTATTTTTAGTTAAAGTTTGAAAAATAAATTTAAATAAGTAAAATTAAAATAAATAAATAAAAAATAATTAAAAAATAAAACAAATTAAAACAAAATAATTTCTTAAAATAAAATTAAAAATAAATAAAAATAATAAAAATTTAAATTAAAAAAAAAATGTAAAATGAAACTTATAAAATAAAATAGCAATCGGCGGGCTGCGGGCTGCGGGCTGCGGGCTACTGAACTCAAACGCGTGGATGAGGGCTACTGAACTCTAACGCTTGGTTTAAATCGCATACCATTAATGTGACGTCGTAAGCATCAAAAACGCAGAAAATGATTCGCTAACGTAGCTGAGTTATCGAAAGGCTAACAGGTGTTAGGACTAACGTTGCTAGGGGAAGTATTTAAGCCTAATGGGTTATATGAAGCTGTTGCTGGGGGATTGTATTTAAGCCTAACGATTAATGTCACATCCATTGATTGAGAGACATAGTTGAGATAGACAAAGATTGCAAATGGTGGTAGAAAGATTAAAAATGTATCGAAAAAGTTAAAAAATTATAAAAATTTACCAATAATCTGCCAGAGTTAACAGGTAAACTAAATAAATTACAGTAATAAGCTTTTAAAAAGGGAAAGGATCAGGAAAGTAGATGAGTAGTTGAAAGTGACTAAAAAAGGCACAAAAATATATCAAAAAGTTAGAAATCCTAGAAAAATTACCAATAGGTTAGCCAGAAGTTATATGAAAATGATAGAAAAAGGTTCAGAGAAGGAGCTGGAGTAGTAGAAAGTCATTACAAATACATACTTAAAAAAAATAAAAATACAGAAAAAAAAGGCCAAAAAGTGATAAATTCACTAAATTTAGCGTCAAGCGTATGCCAGATTTAGCACGGAAAAGCTAATAAAGGTTCAGAAAGTGTAAGCTAAGTATAGAAAGTCAATTAAGAGATTATATTACCAAGAATAATAAAAATACCGAAAGGGTAAAAGTTGATAAAAATCCTGAAATTACCAGTAGGTTGCCAGAATTAGCAAGCAAAGCGCTAGACAAATGAACCAGAAAAGTAACTGAGTAATAGAAAGTCTTTAAAATATATACCTAGAATGATAAAACGTCAAAAAAAGTTAAAAAGTGACAAAAATCCTGAAATTTACCTATAGGTTGCCAGATTTAGCAGGAAAAGCGCTAAAAAAGATTCATGAAGTAGCTGAGTTGAAGAAAGTCGTTAAAAATATATTCAAAAATGATAAATATGCCGAAACAAAGGGTAAAAAGTCTCAGGAATAAAGAACGTAGAAAATTCATAACATAATCTGAATAGAACAAAGTTGCGGGGGTGAAACCTGGGGTGCTAGCTGAATGAATTAGAACCAAAAACATATTCACATACACCGCACCCAAAACATTACATACCCCTAAAAATAGCTGTGCGAACGTATCATGAAAAGGTGGCCCCCGGGGGTCCGAACCCCCCCCATTAAAAAAACGCCATACATACAACACCAAGTGGCCAGGACGGTAAGCTGTGGAGTACTAAAAAGTCGATAATATATATATATATTGTCCAGGTGCCAGATTAGCTACAAATCCTGGCTTTCTGTCAAGGATTCCCTCCCCTTTACTACTATATATATATATATATTATAAGTATATATATATCTATTAATATATTATATATATATATATATAAGATTATATATATTATATTATATATATATATATATATCTATATATATAGTGTATATATTATATTTATTATATATATATATATATATAGTAATATATATATATATATATAAATATAATATATATATTATATACTATAGTATATATATATATTATATATATATTAGTGTGACTGGATATCTGGCGATGGCAATCTGGTTAATCGATTCATTTTACGTTATCGGTTAACCGACGGATAACCAGACAGTGTAAAACATTTTAATATGTCTTAAAATTCCAAAAGTGTTAAACATAATAAAATAAATCAACGCGATATTTTAATTTCTTTTCATTATATATATATTATTATATATTTATATATTATATATATAATATACTGATATATATAGTATAATTATATATATATATATATATATATATATACCATAATATATATATATAATATATTATTATATGTATTTATATATATAGTATATTATAGTAGGATATATATATATATATATATATATATATAATATATATATATAATATAGTAGATATTACATATATATATAAAATTATAATATATATATAATTATAGTATAATGTACTATTTATATATATATATATATAAATATATATAATATAATATATATAAATATATATATATATAACTATATGATATATATAATATATATGTGGCGGAGAGGAAGTACGCTGGGATCAACAGTGTATCCGACGGTGAGGTACCTCTCTCCGCTCTCTCTTGGAGTATGAAGTTCGAAGAATTGAAGATTACGAAGGTCAATTATGGAAAATTACGTAGATGTTAGGTTTGTGATGTTCAAAGATAATGGTTTGAATGTCTAGTCAGCCAGCAACCACCTGATACCATCAGGGGTAATACGGCAGGTTAGGTTTTCTCCGTAACAGAGGAAGTTAGTCTTTAGGACTCCGTAGGCCTGCTGACTTGAATGACTATTCGAAGAGGATTGTAACTATTCGAGGATTATTGTGACGGTTGATAACATATAAAAATGTTGATACCAAGCTAAGATTTTACCCAGAGAAAGATGTAGAATTATTTAGCTCGTTTCCCGGAGCTTTCTCGATGTTTAATCCGATAAAGTTCTCGAAGCTTAACCCGATATAGTTCTTGAAGATTAAGAAGAATAATGTCAACAAAATAACAATGATCAAAGGATATTGACACACAGTAAAAATATTAGTTTTACTAAACTCGCTCAGAATATATGGTGGGAGGTCTGACAAAAGTTAACATATCACACAGTCCTACACCAACAACATACGAATAAAAGATTATGATTGAATAGAAATCAGTTAATACACGTTGGAGTAAAAGTTAAAGGTTCCAATGTGTAAAATATGTACACGAGCACAGACAGCTCTAGGATCAGATACGAGAGTGGAAACCCGAACGCTTCCAAATATTGCTCAATGCATATAAAATCGAGCGAAATAAAGAAAATCCAGACTCAACAATGATGTGAATTAATGATGACTAACTGAATTGACTGGGGAATGGTTAGATGGTGAGTATGATTCAGGAGAATCACAACTATGCTGAAGTACTATTAAGGAGGAAAGAATAGGCCGAACCCACTTTAGAATTGACAGGGAGAAGGATCCAGACGAACCACAACTCTGAAACAACTCCAAGAAGAAAGATTCAGGATGAATTCCAACTTCAAAATAGCACCGAGACAAGATTCACGAATGAATCTCACTCAAGAGTATCAGCATAAAATAAGAAGATGGCAGCAAGCCCAAAACAAGAACAACGAAGTAGGATTAAGGTGAATCCCAGTACAAAAACAGAAGAATCCCAGCTTTAGAATCTTGAAGGATTCAGGAGAATCACACCATTAAAATGTCTTGAAGGATTCAGGATGAATCCCAGTACAAAAACAGAGAAATCCCAGCTTTAGAATCTTGAAGGATTCAGGAGAATCCCACCATTAAAACCCTGTCAAATATAAACAACAATTGGTATTTGGACACTACTATCCAGCTATATATCTGACAAGTAAAGTACAACAATATAGATCCATGTATAAGACGGTAAACTGTAACAAATGTCAAGTTTACTATCTTTACATCGATACAAAATTTTACATTCATTAATTTAAAAACTTAAATAATGTTGTAGCACTGACCTCTGAGACAGCTAGAAAGGCTTATCAACGTCTTTTGGGTATGAACTTTAAGCACAACTATATGTTCACAATCATCTGTGCTTCTGGTGGCTATGTTTTTTATTAGTTTTATATTTTATCAAACATACAATATAATCATAAGATATACTAGAAAAAAATATATAATTATAACATCTGAATCATTGCTAATTATTATCATAAATACAGCTATAAAATGAATAAGATGTATTAATACAGGGTGGATCAAAAATGGTTGCAAACGTCCAGACTGTATATAAAAAACATTTTCAAGGATAAACATCACCAGAATAAAATAGCGAATTGCCAATTGACACCATGGATGCATGATCAATATCTCCCTTATATCCTCCCCCACTAAATCAAAACCCCCACCTCAATTTTCCACGTCGTTCAAAGACGGGAGGGAAGAGGCAAAGAGCATAGAAACAGCGCGCAGGGAAGGATACTCAGGACTCTCTTAATTGAATTATTAGATAATTTACAATTAAATATTTTACTTTTAACAACTTTTATATCTATTTTTTTTTATGCTAATGTTAAATAGATTTTCCCATTTATTCATTATGGATTCTAAGAGATAGCGTTTTGGATGATACAACTCATCAACAACAAAAAGAATCAAGTTAAAAAAGTTTCCGTTGTTAAGATAATTCAACAACAAAGAGATCAAGTTAAGAGTTATCCTTTTTGATCATAGAGTAGGATATGAGGGGTGACAATAGTTACTTCCCCTTAACAATGTGTTATAACCGTAAATAGAAAACCATCGATTAAGGTCGGCCCTCCTCTTTTTCTTTTCCTTTTTCGTGTGTTTTTTTTTTTTTTGCTTGACTTTTTGTCCGCAAACGGAAATTTCTTTCTTAAAGAGATTTTTGTGATTTTCAATTCAACTGTGAGATGGACAGTGTCTGGCCTACTGGTTGTCGCCAGATCCTGGTATAATTGTTCTTGTTGAGACAATACATATCTTGGACCCAAGGGAGACTGTAGTAGTAAATTGGGCATTTAGGATTCACCTTTCAGTAGCCTCAGTAAATTTTTTCCTATGAATCGACGTTTATATAGGTGCTTGAGCATCAGGTACGCAACACGGTATGTGCGCCTGACACAGAACTAGTTTTAATTGTATTCAAGTATAGATCTCTCGGCCATTAACAATGGCATGCAGAATACTTGATCGTTCTGTCCGGTTACTCTGGGATACCGACGAGAAGTTCTAGATGTCTTGAACTAGTGCAGAGGTTCAATCCTGTGAAAAACATCAAATATCGCAATATCGAGTCATGTGGAATTCCAATTATTAAAAAAAAACTTATCTGGACATGAGCAATATTGCATAAACATAAAATATTAACATTTTGTTTATTATTATAAATAACTGTCTGTAAGCGAAAAAATGAATTAGATTAAACTAAGTCATTTCACCTTCTCTTTTTCTTCAATTGGCACTTATTGATTTGTGAAATCAGAAGTACAAATTAATTATTGAGAAATCGACCAGTTATAAAAAAAAGAGAAATTTAATTTTATAAAATTTAAAATTTCCATAGTAGAAAAACAGGTATACAATCAGAAAAGAGGGGCTTGGAAAGTTAATCATTTTTGTTCATCGAAAACACTCCATCCCTCAATAATAATGAAATTTTTTTTTCCATTATTATATACCCTTTCGAAAATAAAAACAATCTAGGAAGTCTTTTTCCTGATTTTTTCCTATTTTTATTTTAAAATATACTTATTTTAAATTCAACCATCTGTAGTATTATTTTGAAGAGAGAGTTGTCTACTTCATCCAGGCATTACGTCGGTCATGAGAACATTCTTAATTTATCTCCTTCAGAGAACCGGGACAAATCTGTAAAATAAGTTTTTAAAGCTCCTCCGGCCCACAACCTGTCAAGAACATGACAGGTTCGTTGGAACCGTGGAACCGGTATATAAAGTGGTACATGTATGAAATAAATATAGATTTATATTTAAAAATGTATAATATATATATAATATAGTATATATATTACTATTACTATATCCTTTATTATATATAAATACTATATAATATTATATATATTTATATATATATTATTATTATATATATATATTATATATACAAAGTTCATCATATAATATATATAATATATATATATATATATATATATTAATACTATGATATCTATATAATATATATATATTTATATATATTATTATTATTATATTCATTTTAGAGGTACGGGGCTCTCAGTATGAATACATAGTATTAATCAATATGCATATTATTTTGCTAAAAAATAGTTACTGGTAGTATTTTTTATCGTAATAATTTAACCATTTTTGGTTAAAGAAAGTAGGTAGATCAGTCACACAGACTTTTTGAGATATTTAGTTAATAGTTTAATCTTTAGTCTGCAAGGCATACTCGAAGAATCCAGACACACAAAGATCAATTTCTACAAGAATCAGATACACCAGGAGGGTTTTTTCGTCACCTAAGTTAAAGTGTTTGACGATCAGGCAACACTAGAAAGCATAATTGCAAACAGCTTCGATAGATAGGATGTTATAGAACAATGTTGCAAAAGTTTAATTTACTTAGAGATTAAGATAAGAGTAGGTAATAAGAGTTTTTTTCAGGTAAACTTTATCATGATACAAGTGTACCGATATGTTTAATGGGCCACGTCGTTTAAAATTTAGCGTTCACTCAATGCAGTAAGGGACGACAGAAGTTTCATTTTCTAAACAGATTATAAGGCAAAGCAACCTTTATTCTCCGCTTATTTCTTCGTTATGCAGGACGACCAATTGTGTCGATGTTTATTAGACCCGCGAGACAAAGGTTATAAAAAGGACTGGTCCGCCTTCTTGACGTACACTCAATGAGTCGACAAAATATTGGGAATGGAACTGATCCTCTACTCTGTGCGAGGAATGATCATCCAATTGCATTTCCTCCAGATTTCCTCCTCTATGTTTGACAAGTCAATTACTATTATCTGAAAATGGACGGTTGTGGATCACCAAACACCTCTTCCCACTATTTTAAAAGGTGGAATTCTAGTCTCCGAGACAGGTAAAATATCCATTTAGATAATAGTAATTTGACTTTGGTCCATATAGATGATGAAATCTTGGAGGAAATACAAATGGGTGATCTTCCTCGCACTAGGAGTAGAGGATCAGTTCCAGATTTCCCCAATGTTATGTCGACTACATTGGAGTATGTACGTCATAGAAGACGGACCAGTCTTTTATAACCTTGTCTCGGGGTTATAAAATGACACAATTGTGTCCTGATAACGAAGTAAATAAGCCGGAGAATAAAGGTTGGCTTTGCTTAATCTGTTTAGAAAATGAAACTTCTGTCGTTCCCTTACTGACTGGAACGTAAATTTAAACTACTTGGCCAATTAAACTTATCGGTACATATTGTATCTGATAAGTTACCTGAAAAAAAAAACTCTTATTCCTATCTTTCTTAATCTCTTAAGTAAACTTCCTTCTGAACTAATGTTCTATAACATTTATCTATCGAAGCTGTTTTGAATGTATGCTTTTTAGTGTGCCTGATCGTCAAACACTTTAACTAAGGTGACGGAAAAAACCCTCCTGGTGTACATGATTCTTGTAAAATTCGATCTATGTGTTGTTGGATTCTTCGAGTTATGCTTGTGCAGCACTAAAATATAACACTATTAACAAATATCTCAAAAAGTTTTTTTCACTGAATTTCCCTACTTTATTTAACCAAAAATGGGAAAAAATATATACGATAAAAAATATCTACATTATATTTTTATAGAAAATATATGTGTCTATTGATTAAATATGTATTTACATTATATATTATACATTATAAATGATATATTATTATTATATTATAATATATATAATATATATATATTATATATTATTATATATTATAGTATTATTATATATATTATATATTATGAATTATACCTTATAATAATAATTATATACTATATTATATATATATTATATTATATATATAATAATAATATATATTAGATATATATAATTTATTATATATATATATATATATATATATATTATATATATAAATATATATATATATATGATACATACATACATCTTTTATTATACCGGTTCACGGTTCAACGAACCTGTCATGTTCATGACGGGTTGTGGGCCGGAGGAGCTTTAAAACTTATTTTACAGATTTGTCCCGGTTCCTGAAGGAGATAAGTGAAATGTGTTGTAACTTACTATTTATTTGTGAACTAACTCTTATTTCATCTAATCCAGGTCAGTATTGTGGATTTAATAAGTATAAAACTAATGCAAATTAATAAACGCTTTGTCATTTGTATTGATAATTAATAATGGAAAAAAAAATTTCATTATTATTGAGGGATGGAGTGTTTTCGATGAACAAAAATGATTAACTTTCCAAGCCCCTCTTTTCTGATTGTATACCTTTATTTTAAAGATTACAATATTTTAACGATTTTTATAGTAATTAAATTCTGCGTCTTTTTTTTCATAACTGGTGCGATTTCTCAATAATTAATTTGTACTGCTGATTTCCCAATTAATATAAAAGATTGAGGAAATAAGAGAGAAGAAGAATAGACTTAGTTTAATCTAATTCATTTTTTCGCTTCGAGACAGTTATTATATAAAAAAAATGTTAATCTGATAGACTAGTAATATGCTCATGTTTTTTTATAATTGGAAATTCCACCATGACTCGATAATTGCCGGATATTTGATGTTTTTCAGGATTGACTCTGCATAGTTCAAGACATCTAGAAACATCTCTGTCGGTATCCCAGAGTATCCGGACCAGACGATCAAGTATTCTGCATGCCATTGTTAATGGCCGAGAGATCTTCTGAAATACAATAAAAACTGTTCTGTGTCAGGCCGCACCATACCGTGTTGCGTACCTGTGCTCAAGCACCTATAACGTCGATCATGGAAAAAAATTACTGAGGCTACTGAAAGGTGAATGCCTAATCCCAAGTTTACTACTACAGTCCCCTTGGGCAAGATATGTATGTGTCCAACAAAGAACACATTAGTCAGGATTGGGACACCAGTAGGCCAAACACTGTCCATCTACAGTTGAATTGAAAAAATCCAAATCTCTTTAAGAAGAAAATACTAATGGCCGGATAATAATATCGTCAGAGGGGCCGACTTAATCGATGGTTGTTATAACAGCATTGTTAAGGGGAAGTACCTATTGTCACCCCTCATATTTATCATATCAACCAACAAGGAAACCTTTAACTTGATTCTTCTTTGTTGTTGGATTATCTCAACAAGGAAACCTTTAACTTTATTCTTCTTTGTTGTTGGATGGTTTACATCCAAAACGTTTATTCTTAGAATCCATAATGAATAAATGGGAAAATCTATTTAACATTAGCATAAAAAAATAGATATAAAATTGTATAAAGTAAAATATTTATTGTAAATTATTATAGCTTATTTAGAGAGTCCTGAGTATCCTTCCCTGCGCGTTGTTTCTATGCTCTTTGCCTCTTCACTCCGTCTTTGAACGACGTGGAAAATTGTGGTGGGGGTTTTGATTTATGGGGGAGGATATAAGGGAGATATTGATCATGCATCCATGTTGTCAATTGGCAATTCGCTATCTTATTCTGGTGATGTTTATATCCTTGAAAATGTTTTTTATATACAGTCTGGACGTTTGCAACCATTTTTGATCCACCCTGTATTAATACATCTTATTCATTTTATAGCTGTATTTATGATAAATAAATTAGCAATGATTCAGATGATTGTTATAATTATTATTTTTTTTCTAGTATTAAGAATATCTTATATTGTATGTTGATAAAATAAAAAAAACTAATAAAAATACATAGCCACCAGAAGACACAGTATGATCTGTAACATATCAGTTTGTGCTTACAAGTTCAAACCCAAAAGACGTTGTAAGCCTTTTCTAGGCTGTCTGCAGAGGTTCAGTGCTACAACATTATTTAAGTTTTTTAAATTATCATGGAATGTAAAATTTTGTATCGATGTAAAAAGATAGATAACTTGGACATTTGTAACAGTTTCCGTTCTTGTTGCTGGAGGCATTGACTCCTTATTTTCCCCATTTTTAAGAACCCCTCTGTGGATATACCAGGTGGTTCTTATTCAACATAGATCTATATTCGTTGTTCTTCAACTGTTCAATATGCAAATATAAATTATGCGTATAAAATACCAATCATTGTTTTATATTTGACAGAGTTCCGGATTGGATTTCACCTAATCTACTCCGTCATTTTTAATGTTGGGATTCACCTGAATCCTTCAAGATTCTAAGCTGGGATTCTTCTGTTTTTGTACTGGGATTCACCTTAATCCTACTTGTTGTTCTTGTTTTGGGCTTGCTGCCATCTTCTTATTTTATGCTGATACTCTTGAGTGAGATTCTTCGGTGAATCTTGCTCGGTGCTTAGTTTTGAAGTGGAATTCATCCTGAATCTTTTTTCTTGGAGTTGTTTCGGAGTTATGGTTCGTCTGGATCCTTCTCCCTGTCAATTCTAAAGTTGGAGGTTTGGCCTGATTCCTTTCTCCTTAATAGTACTTCAGCATAGTTGGATTCTCTCCTGAATCTAATATCCACCACTTTGGGGAACCGTTCCCCAGTCAAATTCACGTTAAGTCATCATTTTATTCACAATTGCTTGAGTCTGGATTCTTATTCCCTCGATTTTATATGCATGGCAATATTGGAAGCGTTCGGTTGCCACTCTCGTATCTAGATCCTAGGAGGCTGGTGCTGTTTGGCTCGGGGTGGGGTGTACGATATTTGTACACATTGGAACTCCTTTAACTTTTACTCCAACGTTTATTAATGCATTTCGATGCAATCATAATCTTTTAGTTCGATATGATTTGTTGTTTCCTTTAATCTACTCATTAAGATTAAGGCTTCGTGTAGGACTGGTGTGATATGTTAACTTTTGTCAGACCTTCCCACCATATATTCTGAGCGAGTGTTTAGTAAAACTAATATTTTTACTGTGTGTCAATATCCTTTGATCACTTGTGTTCTTTCCAAAATTTTCTTCTTAATCTTCAAAGAGAGAACTATATCGGGTTAAGCTTCGAGAACTTTATCGGATTAAACATCTTCGAGAAAGCTCCGGAAACGAGCTAAATAATTCTTACATCTTTACTATCTCGGGTAAAATCTTAGCTTTGTATCTAACATTTTTATTATGTTTATTCAAACCGTCACCAATCCCTCCTCGAATAGTCATTCAAGTCAGCAGGCCTACGGACATTCTGAAGCATAACTTCCTTCTATTTACGGAGAAACCACTAACTGTTTCCGTATTACCCTGATGGTATCAGGTGCGTGCTGTGCCTGACCTAGGACATTCAACCACTATCTCTTTGAACATCACAAAACCTAAAAATCTACGTAATTTTTCCATAAATTGACCTTCGTAATCTTCTAATTCTTCGAACTTCTATCTCCAGAAAGAGCGGAGAGAGTCACCTTCACGTCGGCAATACTCACTGGTTGATCCAGCGTTACTTCCTCTCGCCACATATATATATATATATAGTATATCTATATATTATATATATATACTATTATATATATATATCTATATTATAATATATCATAATATATATATATATATTTATATTATATATACTATATCTATATATATATATTATTTATATATATATATGTATATTAATATATATATAGGAATATATATATATATATATATATTATATTAGATAATATATATATATTATATAACTATATTTTATATATATATATATATATATTATATAGTATATATTATTATAATGTAATATATATATATATTTATAATATTATATATAATTATATATATATGATATATTTAAAAATTATTCTCAATTAAGATTATATATATATTTGAAAAGAAATTAAAATATGAATGTTTAAATTTATTTATTATGTTAATTATTTGGCATTTTAGAATCAATATTAAATGTGTAACGTGTCTGGTTATCCGGTCGGTTTAACCGGATAACGTTAATAATGATCGGATAAACAGCATTGCCCATCCGATATCCAGTCTATCTACAATATATACTACTATATATAGTATATTATATAAGTTATATATGATATATATATTAATATGTGTATATATATATATATATTATTATATATAGTATATAGTATATATATATAATATATAATATACTATAATATAGAATATATCATATTATATATATATAATTATTTATATATATATATATATTATTATTATTATATATATATATTCATATAATATATATATATATATATTATATATAGTATAGTAGTAAGGGGAGAATCTTGACGGGTGACAGATTTGTAGCTAAATCTGGCAACTCTGGCAAGTAGTTACATATTATTTATCGACTTTTAGCTACTCAGCTACCTTCTAGCCACTTTTATTGTTATGCTGTTTTTAAATGGGGGGTTCGGCCCTCCGGGGCGCCCCTTTTTCTGATGTACGTTCGCCAGCTATTTTATAGGGGTATGTATGTTTGGGTGCAGGTGTATGTGTCATGTTTTTTGTTACTTTCATTCAGCTAGCACCCAGGTTCACCCCCAGCCCCTTTGTTCTATTCAGATTTGTTATGATTTCACGTTCTTTCCTGAGCTTTTTTTTTACCCTTTTCTTCGGCATTTTATCATTTTTGTATATCATTTTTAACTGACTTTTCAACTCAGCGTACTTTTCATGAACATTATTAGCTCTTTTCCTGCATAAATCTGGCAACTATGGAATTTCAGTATTACCTTTTTAACTTTTTTCTTTCGACGTTTTATCATTCTAGTATATATTTTAAAGACTTTCTATAATACTCAGCTACTTTACTGGTCCACTTTTCTTGCGCTTTTCTTGCTAATTCTGGGCAACCTACTGGTAATTTCAGGATTTTATCACTTTTTAGCCCTTTTCGGTATTTTTATTATTCTTGGTATATATTTTAAGACTTTCTAATACTTAGCTACTTTTCTGAACCTTTATTTAGCGCTTTTTCCGGCTAAAATCTGGCAACCCTAGCTAAATTTCAGGTTTTTATTTACTATTTTGCCCTTTATTTCTGTATTTTTATCTTTTTAAGTATGTATTTGTAATGAGCTTTCTACTACTCAAGCTCCTCTCTGACTTTTTCGATCATTTTCATATAATTCTGCTAACCTATTGGTAAAAATTTTCTTAGGATTTCTAACTTTTGATTATTAGATTTTGATATTTTCAACTACTCATATACGTTCCTGACCCTTTTTAAAAAGCTTATTACTGTAATTTATTTAGTTTACTGTTAACTCTGGCAGATTATTGGTGGTAAATTTTTATAATTTTTTAACTTTTTTCGATATACATTTTTATCTTTCTACACCATTGCAATTCTTTGTCTATCTCACTATGTCTACTCAATCATGGATGTGACATTAATCGTTAGGCTTAAATACAATCCCCCAGCAACAGCTTCATATAACCCATTAGGCTTAAATACTTCCCCTAGCAACGTTAGTCCTAACACCTGTTAGCCTTTCGATAACTCAGCTACGTTAGCGAATCATTTTCTGCTTTTTTGACGCTTACGACGTCACATTAATGGTATGCGATTTCAACCAAGCGTTAGAGTTCAGAAGCCCGCAGTTCCGCAGCCTGCGAGCCCGCAGCCCGCAGCCCGCAGCCGCAGCCCGCAGCCCTGATTGCTACTTTTATTTTATAAGTTTCATTACATTTTTTTTATTTAAATTTTATTGATTTTTTATTTATTTCATAATTTTATTTTAAGAAATTATTTTGTTTTTTAAATTTGTTTTAATTTTATTTATTTTTTATTTATTTATTTTAATTTTACCTATTTAAATTTATTTTCAAACTTTACTTTTTATAAGTTTCATTTTTACATTTATACTTTGTGTTTAAATTTTTTATTTATTTATTTTAATTTTCACTTATTTAATTTACTTTTATTCTCATTTACTTTTCCATCGTTTGTTTTATTTTTATTTTTAGTTATTTAACATTTTTTAATTCTACTTTTTAAATTTATTTTTCAAACTTTATTTTCTATAAGTTTTCAGGAGGTTATACTTGTGTGTGATTCTTTATTATTTTTAATTTGTATTAATTTTTAGATCAAATTTATTTTGTTATAATTTATTGTTTTAAATATATTTTTCAGTACTGTAATATTTTTAAAAACTTATTTATTTTGCTTGATATTGTTAAATTACATTTTGTTTTCAAGAATAGTTTTTCAAATTTAGGCTTATATTGGTAAAAAAATTCTGTATTTGTTACGATACCCTAATAGCAGTTAAATCAGTAATCAACTGCCCTCCATATACCCTTCTATCCCATCGTAATCTATTGCATCTATTAATGATATTCTTCTTTCCATCCCTGACTTATGTCATAAGTGTATAATGTATTAATCATATATTCTTTCAATATTTTTGGTTTATAATGTTTATATTCATATTTGTTTTAACTAAAAAATTATTCTTTTTTGTATGTGTATAACGAAAAAAAATTTTATTTTTACATACCCTAAGCAGTAAATCAGTAAATCAGTAATCAAACTGCCTTCCAGTCCCTCCTATCCATCCGTGATCTACTGATCTATTGATTCAGTCATTTTTTTATTATATTACACTAAAACTTTTATTTATTTTTGTTTTGTTTCTTTAAACATTTTGTTTTTACTAAAAAATTTATTCTTTTTATGTTTATAACTTAAAAAAATTTGTATTTTTACATACCCTAAAGCAGTAAATCAGTAAATCAGTAAATCAAACTGCCCTCCATACCCTCCTATCCATCCGTGATCTATTGATCTATTGATCTATTGATCTATTGATTTAAGTCATATTTTGTATAATATAACACAAAAACTTTTATTTATTTTTGTTTTGTTTCTTTAAACATTTTGTTTTTACTAAAAAATTTATTCTTTTTATGTTTATAACTTAAAAAATTTTGTATACTTTACAGACCTTAAGCAGTAAATCAGTAAATTCAGTAAACAAAATACCCTCCAGCCACCCTCCTACCCTTCCATGATCTATTGATCTATTGATCTATTGATCTATTTATCAATTGATTCAAGTCATATTTTTTTTATTAAAATTTTTATGTTTTACATACCATAAAGCAGTAAATCAGTAAATCAGTAAATCAAACTGTCATCCATACCCTCCTACCCTTCCATGATCTATTGATCTATGGATCTATTGATCTAATGATCTATTGATCTATTGATCTATTGATTCAAAACATATTTTTACATACCCTAAAGCAGTAAATCTGTAAATCAGTAAATCAGTAAATCAAACTGTATCCAGCCACCCTCCTACCCATCCATGACCTATTGATTCTATTGATCTATCGTGATTTATCTGTTGATGCAAGTCATATTTTGTATAACATAACACAAAAACTTTTATTTATTTTTGTTTTGTTTCTTTAAACATTTTGTTTTACTAAAAAATTTATTCTTTTTATGTTTATAACTTAAAAAAATTGCAATTTTACAATTACCTTAGCTAGTTAAATTCAGTAATCGAGGTAAATCAAAACTGTCTTCCAGTACCTTCTACCCTTCCATGATCTATTGATCATTGATGCTATGGATGCTAGTTGATCTATTGAATCTTATCGATCTGTTTGCATGCAAGTCATATTTTGGTATAAACGATAACACAAAAACTTTTATTTATTTTGTTTTGTTTTCTTTAAACATTTTGTTTTTACTAAAAAATTTATTCTTTTTATGTTTATAACTTAAAAAAATTTGCATTTTTACATACCTTAAAGCAGTAAATCAGTAAATCAGTTAAATCAACACTGTATCCACCCTCTTACCCAATCCATGACCTATTTGATCTATTGATCTATTGATCTATGTCATATTTTTAAGTCATATTTGGTATAACATAACACAAAACTTTTATTTATTTTTTTTTTTGTTTCGCTTTAAAACATTTTGTTGTTACTAAAAAAATTTATTCTTCTTCTATGTTATAACTTAAAAAAAATCTTGCATTTCTAATACCTTAAAAGGCAGTAAAATACAGTTAAATCAGTAATCAAACTGTTCCTTCCAGTACCGCTCCTACCCTTCCATGATCTATTGATCTTATTGATCTATTGATCTATTATCTATTGATCTTATCGATCTGTTGATGCAAGTCATATTTTGTATACATAACGCAAAAACCTTAATTTATGATTTTTCGTCACTCTTCTCAACTGCCATTTTGATATCATGGAAACTACTTTTCTTCTTTTTATCTTTTATGTTTACAACTTGAAAAATTTGGTCATCTAATTTACCTTCCTTAGAACTATTGTGGATTTAAATCTCTCAGTTAAATCAGTTAAATCATTAATTATCAGTAAAGATCAGTTTAAGAATCAGTAATTCTGTAAATCAAACTGTTTATTCTCAGCTGCTTCAACCCTCTCCTACCCAGTCGCATTAATTGTATGTGATTATTGATCTATGTTGTATTCTATATGATCTATTTGATCTTTTGACTCTCAGAGTCATATTTTCCTTAGATAACCTCTTTAACACTATATAACTTTTTATTTTATTTTTTGTGTGTGTGTGTTTTCTTTTTAATTATTTTCTATATTTTACATAATTTTATAATTTTTATGTTTATTTTGTGATTATTTTAATACTTTTAAAAATTAACCGTTAGTTGAAGACACCCTAAAGCATGAAATCAGTAAATCAGTAAATTCAAACCATCCTCCCCACTCCATCCCATGATCTATATTGATCTAGATCATTTGATCATATGATCTATTGATTCAAGTCATATTTGGTATAATATAACAAATCCAAAACTTTTATTATTTTTATAGTTTTTTTCTTTATTTAAACATTTTGTGTTTTTTACAAAAAATTATTCTTTATATTATAACTTAAAGTGTTTGATTTTACATACCTTAATATGGCAGTAAATCAGTAATATTCAGAAAATCTAAACTTCGTATCCCAGCCACCCGTGTCCTACCCATTCCTGATCTATTGACTTATTGATCTATTTATCTATCGATCTAATTTGATTCTATTTGATATTTTGGTTGTCGATTCAAGTCCTATTTTTTTGCGAGTATAAACAACACGAAAAACTTTTATTTGTGAAAAATTATTTGTAATTCTTAAACGAGTTTGTTTTTACTAAAAAAAATTTATATCTTTTTTTTTTTTTTCTATAAAATAAAAATATTATTGCGATTTTTACAATTAACACTAAAGCATAATGTTAAAAGTCTCAGGTAATTCAGTTAATCAAACCATTACAGCCACCCTCCTACCCTTCGGTGATCTATTGATCTATTGATCTATTGATCGTTTTCTATAGATCTATTGAATCTATTGAATTCAAGTACAGAGTATATTTTTATTAAAAATGCTATGTTTTACATACCCTAAACGCTTGTGATGTATTTGTTAATATTATCAAACGATGCCAAGTTAAAGTGAAAATATACAACACATTTTTCAAACATATCTCTAAAATATGAATGTTAATTTTACATTTACATTAACAATGTAATATTGAAAACTAAACAAAAATAATTTCTTCATCCTAGCTAAATGACATACAGCGATTCATTAACAATGTAACGTAAAAATTAGAGTTTCAACTATATCCAGCAGAGTCAGCATAGCAATCCAATCTTTACTATACTAAAACACAACCGCACAATATTATTATTGTGTATTTATTATTAATTATTATTATTATGTATTATTATTATTATTAATTATTATTATATTTATTAATTATTCATATTTATTTATGTGATTATTATTATTATCTATTATTTTTATTTTCTCTTTAGTATTATTATTTTATTATTATTATTATATATCAACTATATATGTATCATGAACATTAAGCAAATAGCCTAACATACCGCACACCTACGACACACACACACACTACACACACACCACACACACACACACCCACAACACACACACGTTCACAGCACGAACAAACCACCAACATTAATTAAGGCGACTTAAACTTAACACATTAGCCATTCAATAAATCGTATCTTAAACTACTGATCACGGTTATGCACTGAGGTTCTATATGTTTCTATAATGTCAAGGCAGATGTGTAACATTTTTCTAAGCGTCGTTGGAAGATATTTATATTTTGCACCACATTATTTTAATATAACATCTTCGTTTTGTTAGAGCTGTATTGTTCCTTTGTACGTTTCTATTATACTTTATATTTATATTTTGTTAAAAAGTAGTTATTATTTATTTATTTTGAGCCTGAACTTCAAGGGTTTTACCCAAAAGGGGGCTTAGCACACCAAAGGGGTTTTTTTTTGTTTTCCCCATAGAAGGTTTTAATAACTCGAGAGAGCAATTTTTTGATGGTTTCATCGATTATACGATGTTGTTTAAACCCCTATACCGATGTTTAATCGTTTCTTTCTACTTGCCTCTGGTTGACTGAAAAATTATAATTCGATAAAGAATAATTAATAATAACATTCGTTCGATATTATCGCCGTATTAAAGTGTAAGTATTGAAGGCATGGAATCTGGAAATCTAGGAATATAGAGAGAGGATTCCAGAACCTGAAAAGTTGTAATTGGTTTCTAGGAACTTGGAAACTGGTAACTTGGAACTGGAAACTGAAAAAAAAAAAAAAAAAAAAAAAAAAAATATTAAAAAAAAAAAAAAAAAATTTAAAAAAATAAATGTATTGCAACTATTAGTAAGCAGATCAAACATATAGATTGTAAGTATAAATATATATTGTTAATAAATATATAAGCTATATATATATAATAATAGGTATTATATATCATATATATATATATTAAATATCACTATTAATAGTATTATATATATATAATATTTATTTAGCTTATAAATCTTATTTTTTATATATAGATAAATATTTATAATATAGTATATATATATCATTTATATATATATAATTATATAATCATATATATTTTATATATGTGCGCAGGAGTCCAGGTTTCCTTCAATATTACAACTGTACTACGGCGGATGTATGACGAACGAAAATGTTAATTATAATTTTCTTGTCGGAATAGTAGTTTTTTCAGTCAAACCAGGAGCAAGTTGAGAAAGACGATTAAAACGATCGATAAAATAGGCTTAAACATCGATAAATCGAAGTTGTGAAACCATCAAAAATTGATCTATCGATTATTAAAACCTTTTAAGGGACCAATAAAAAACCCTTGGTGTGCATAAGCCCCTGTTTTGTGTGGGTTAAAACCTCCTTGAGTTTCAGGCTCTCAATTAATAAATAAATTAACTAACTATTATAAACAAAAATATAAATAGGTAAAGAGTATAATAGAAACGTAAAGGAAAATACATAACAAAACTTAAAGATTTATAATTAAATAATGTTGAAATAATATAATATCATCCATCCGACGCTTAGAAAAATGTGTACATCTGCTTAGACGATTATAGAATATAAACATTCATGTGATCAGAAGTTAGTTTATCGATTGATTGCATGGCTAATGTGATTAAGTAAAAGTCTTCGTATAATTATGTGTATAAATGTTGTTGTAGTGTGTTGAGTGCGTGTTGTGTGTGATTGTTAGTGTGAAAATTTGTGTGTACCGTGTTGCGGTTTGTTTATGTTTATGTTATATGTTTATCTTTTTTATTACATATTATAGTTGATTTAATAATTAATAAATATTAATTACATAATAATAATAATAATATTTAGAATAAAAATTATATATAATAATAATATTATAATAAAATAATAATAATCCAGTATTATATATTAATAATAATATATACAACATAAATATATAATTTAATAATAATAATAATTAATATATAATATTATAATAATAATCATATTAATAATACTAATTATAATATTTTGTGCGGTTGTGTGTTTTATTAGCTTTTAATATAGTAAAGATTGAGATTGCTATGACTGGTTATCTTTGTGGTAAGTTTGAAACCGATTATAATTTTTAGTTACCTTGATTTAGATGGAATTATTACTTTTCGATGGAGAGGCGTCATTTATAGGCTATAGGATGAGATATATTGTGTATTGTGTATTATGTTTGTGGTTGTGGAAGATCTGCAGTTACATAAAACGTTTTATACATTAATCATTTTAGAGATATGTTTGACAAAAGTGTTGTATATTTATCATATTAATCTTAAACAGTTTGATTTATTACTAACACACAACAACTTTTAGGGTATGTAAAACTAGCAAATTAATAAAAATATGTATTTGCGAATCAATTAAGAAAAATATTCTGTTCATATACTCTATTAAAGGACTAGCGACACTCTATGTAGACATAAAGAGCAAAACTGTGCCTTTCTAGTGAGGTGTGGCTGGATGTTTGATAGAATCTGAAAGCATTACTTGAGTGTGAGCTGTTTTTAGGGATAGATGTATAGATGCCAAAAAATTTTTAAGTCCGATTAACCATGAATAATAATAGCTTTTTTTAGTAAATACAAAATGTTTAAAGATATACAATAAAAAAAATATATATAATTAATATGTATTATTGTATGTTTATACAATATATGACTTGAATCAACGCTATCAATAGATCAATAATCTCAATAGATCTACTAGATCAATAGACATGGATGATGTGGGCAGTGTGAGGGGTTGATGGTTTGAGTTTACTGATTTACTGATTTACTGCTTTAAGGTAATTAAATATGCAATGCAAATTTTTGAGGTTATAAACATAAAAAGATAAATTTTTTTGTAAAAACAAAATGTTTAAAGAAAAAAATACAAAAATAAAATAAAAGTTTTTTGTTATATTTTACTAAAAAATATGACTTTGAATCAAGTAGATTCAAGAGATCAATCTAGTGTCTTACAGATTTTTGGTAAATATTAAAATATCAAGTAGACAATAGATCATTGATTAGTTGCCGGAGTTTAGATATGTATTTTTATATCTGATCTGTACTGTATTTACTGCTTTAGGGTATGTTAAAATGCAAATTTCTAATGTTGTTTAAAGCATGATAAGATATATATTTCTTTAGTGAAACACAAAATGTTTAAGATACATAAATCAAAATAAATAAAGTTTTGTGTTATGTTATTAACACATTATGACTGAGTCAATAGATCAAATAGTTCAATAGAATACAATAGATCAATAGATCAATAGTCAGGCATGGGTAAGGAGTGTGGTGCTGGATGACAGTTGATATTACAGATATTTACTGATATTTACTAATTTTAATATTTAATTCAGAAAACTATATGAATTATAACTGATTATAACTGTTTTATGCGGGTAATGTAAAATGCAAATTTTTGAGAGTTGTATAAAGCATAAAGAAGAATACAAGTTTTTTAGTCAAAGAAACACAAATGTTTTAAAAGAAACAAAACAAAAATTAAATAAAAGGTTTTTTGTTATGTTATACAATATATGACTTGTATCATTCAACAGTCGATAGATCTCAATAGATCAATAGATCATCTACCATAAAAAACCAATGAAGGTGGGCTGTGTGGTATGACAGGTTTGATTTACTGATTTACTGATTTACTGCTTATAGGTATGTAAAAATGCAAAAAATATTTTTAGTTTTAACACAATAAAAAGAATCAAATTTTTTAGTTAAAAACAAAACTGTTAAAAGAAATCGAAGAGAAATAAAGATAATGAAGATATTGTGGTGGAATAATGTTTATACAAAAATGATCGACTTGCTCAATATGATCAATAGAATCAATAGGATCAATAGATCAATAGCTCATGGGGAAAATGGATAGGAGGGTGAGCTGGATTACAAGTTTGAAATTTACTGATTTTGTAGTCTTACGTAGGTTATAAGGAGATGTAGATGGAGATGCTAATGTTTTTAAGTTAAACATGAAAAGAATAAATTTTTTAGTAAAAACAAAGTGTATATAAGAACACAAATACATAAATAAAGATAAAAGTTTTGTTAGTAGGAAAACTGATGATTATACAAAATATGGACATTGCAATCAACAGAAGTTGCGAGAGTAGATCAATAGATCAATAGATCAATATATATTGGTAAGGGTAGGAGGGTACTGGGAAGACGTATTTAATTTTACTGATAATAACACTGATTTATGCTTTTAAGGTAATGATAAAAATGCAAAATTTATTAAATTAATAAACATAAAAATAATAAATTTTTAGTAAAAAACAAAATGTTTAAAGAAACCAAACAAAAATATAATAAAAGTATTTTGTGTTATTGTTATATACAAAAATAAGTGACTTTGTCAATAGATCAATAGTTATCAATAGTAATATCATATTAATCAAATCTCACTATTGGTGATTTGGGTATAGAGAAGGTGGGCTCGGGATAATCTCAGAGTTGTGAATTTACTGGATTTACTGATTTACAGTTTACTGCATATATATATATAGATCACTCACAAGACGATATATATGATAAATCAAAATATGATATGTTATTCAATATATACAATAGATAATGGAAGGGTGTGAGTGGAGGGGAGTAGAGGGACTGATGACAGTTTTATGCATTTATACTTATTTACTGATATACTGCTTTTTAGGTTATGTAAAACATAATATATAATAAAAAATAATGATCTTGATCTCAATGAATATATAATAGATTCAATAGTAATCTAGATCCTATATAAGATCTATTGAGGCTAGAGAGAGGTCTAGAGATGTGTACATGAAGATAGATGATGTAGTTTGTAGTTTTTATATACAGTGATTTAATGCATTTGTATACTATGCTATTTATTAGTATGTATGTAAAAAATATAATGATTTTATATAATCATTATATATTATTATAACATGTATATATAAACTTAATAAATATAATTAAATAATTATTTAAGGTGAATATATGACTACATCACAATATATCTTATAAGAAACAAACATAAAATAAAGTAAGATCTTGTGTAATAATATATAACAAAATAGACTTAAATCGAATAAGATCAATAGTATCAAGTAGATCAAATTCTTGGAATATACCTGGGTAGAGAGGTATTTGAGGCAGTTAGAAATCTATAAGATTTATGATTATTGCATTTAGCGTTATGTAAGTATAATACAAATTTTTTTAATATGATAACAAATAAACATACATACAAAGCTCAAATTATTATATCAGAACTCATACAATTAGAAATTATCTAACATATATATTAGTTATTGAAATGATATAATGTCTCTCTCTCTCATCGCGCTCCGGCGAATATACTTCGAGAGATAGATGAACATCACCACTTATATAAGTGTAGCGTGAACTCTAGCTGATCATAAGCTTGTATAATAGATACTGAATATCAATAAAATATTACAAGTATCTAGAAACCATTAAAAGATATGTTGTGTGTAGTAAAAACATATCTGTTAAGAAACCAAAAATCTAAAATACCATATACAAAAGACTCAAGATTTGCAAGGTTTGAGAAACATGCAGGAACAAATGAAAAAATAGATTCCTAATAATGTCTCTTCACAGTTCCCTCAGAGTACTGGAATGATACCACAACAAAATGTAAACCAGGATTTTTCTTTGATCAACTAAGGGTCACCTGCGGCATCTCCGATTTCCTCTTAGGCAGGAAACGCTTTTGGTAATTATAATGTCAACCCGGTGTAAGAATTTTCACCACTCACGGAAACGGAATTCTCACTTTCACTGATCCAAGATTCACACCAATCTAGTTATTGAATACCCAAAATGGTATAAAGTAGACTACGGGCGTGAATCCTACCAGAATCCAGAATATAGTTCCCTTCAGTCTACTATAGTAACTCCCAATTACATTAGTCATAAGTTCTGAGCCTACTTATTTCCTTTCGTTAATACCCCAAAAAGTTTCCCCTATAATGCAGGAAATTCTCTCAATTTTTATCCCCAACCACCAACCAAATTTTTGCCAATCCTAACACTACGATGGAACAATACATCAAATTGTAGACTCAGGCCATCATCCTACTGACCCAATTGGTAAAAAATTACCAAAAATTAAACATTGTGGACCCAGGCAAATATCGATATGAATCCGAACAGGATCTATTAGTATATTTTTCAGACTTTGAAGTCTAATGTTCCCTACATTATCCTAATGCTCCCAAGCAGGGGTTGCACTTGCTGGGAAAACAATTGGAAGGCACGTTCCTCCATTTATATAAGCTCATTACCAAGGATGATCGGAACCATGCTTCCGTCAAAGAAACTCTGATCCGGTGATATCACCAGAAAGAAAAAAAAAGAGCGAGTATCGATTCAGGCGTATCATGCAGCCGTAGAACTAGAGGAGAAAATATCCGCATGTATGCTCTTAGGCTGGAACAGCTAGCTAGACGAGCTTATCGAAGTTTAGATAAGCGAGAGCATGACTCGTTGCCTACGGCATTTTTATAGTCTCCCTCCGTATTATGTTGAAAATAGAGTAGGAGTATATTATCCAACAAGGACTGAATAATCAGACCAGAGTTCCTTGGGATAAGGTTGTCAGTCTAGACGATTAATACGACTCAGACCACAAAGCTTATTCCAATTCAGTCTCAAATTCTTCTCATGATCCTGTCTCCTCACGTAGACGCATCGAAAAGTCAATCCTGAATTGAACTATACAAACCATAAGAATTGATACGGTCACACCGAGTTGGGCTGATGCATTGAAAGGTGTTAATTACGGACCTTCACAACGTAAACATCAAACTAATAGACCGGCAGACCAACGTAATAGAAACTCACTCAACAAATCCAGACCCAAAAGTAGTAGTTTCTACCGAGATAATTAACGGAACGTCAATAACCGACAATGTAGTTCCAACTTAGCCATCTCAGCCATAACGTGGGAATAGAAGCCCAACCAAAACCTCAGACCCGAATAAGAGAGGGCGTCTGAGATGTGAATACTGTGAGAACATTGAACATGTGATGGGTGAATGCTACAAATACCTTGGTATTTGTACTTACAGACGAAAGAGAGGTCACATAAGGTCTGAATGTAGATCTATGTGATCACCTTCTCAGCCCCCGTGTTAGGTTAGTTTAGGTTAGGTTAGGTTAGGTTAGGTTAGGTTAGGTTAGGTTAGGTTAGGTTAGGTTAGGTTAGGTTAGGTTAGGTTAGGTTAGGTTATGGTAGTTAGGTTAAGTTAGCGTTACCTTACGTACGTTTCGTTACGCTTTTACAGTTACGTTTACTGTACGTTACGTTACGTTATTTACGGTTACGTTTAGCGTTAGTACGTGTACGTTACGTTAGTTACGTTAACGTATGTTTCTGGAACATTAGGCCGTAGGATGTACCTCTGCATCCTGCTGATTAACTATTGCTTCTATGAAGTTTTCATACATATCTTCATGTGCTTGCTGTTTCTTCCACATGTAAGCTAACATATAGGATAAAATGTCACGGCTGCTCTGGTATTCTTGTTTTTATTTTGCCCATTCCGCTTTTGATGGTGTGGTATGTGATTTCGTTTGAGGGTCTATGAAATTTAATGAATGATTCACTTTGAGGTGCTTCAAGTGTATTTCTTCTAATTTACGATAACCTTTCCATTCATAAGTTCTATTTAAATCTGTCCATGGACTATTATATTCTTAGTATTTTCTTTATCTGAACATCAGTTTCTTTAAATGATCAATTGTTCAATATTCATCTCATTGTTGTAGACAATGATTAATCCATCTTCCGTATTTTATTTTCTCTCCAAATGAGGATTGCACATCACTTGCTACAGTTATTATCTTGGTCCTCCTTTTTTTCTTCAAATAAAAATTTCTTAATTTTATATTCTCTAAAAAAGATATAATAATCTATTAATAATTTTTTTTACTAATGTTACTGACTTAAACATACTGTATGGACAATCTGATAAAAGGTCTTTGGATGATATGTGGGGGAGGGGTAATCTTATTTTTATTTATCTTTAAAAAAAGGTTTCGGGCAGTTGTCATGTTTTTTACACCCAGGGCAACGAAAAATAAATGTTTTTTTTTTGTGCCTATATGATTATGCATTCTCTTTGACATCTTCTGCATCTCTTCAGTTCTTTTAACTTATCTTTTGCATGCATACGCTAGCGAACTCTACACCGACTTGCCTTAAAAATATATATTCATCATTTACGGATAGCATGACCGTAAATATCTTTTGAAAAGACCCAATGAATGGCTCAAGACAGTCTTTCAGTATATATGTTCATTGATTCAATAACGCGCAAAACTAGGTTGCAACAGAACGCAAAACAATTTACTTACTGTTGAAAAACTTTTGTTCACCATAGAAATGTTTTATTTTATTATATTTCGTTTGATTACAAGTACTTTACTAAATTTGATCACTATTAAACGTGTAACCGTTAATAATTCTTATAAATGTATATAAATATATTAATATATATATATATATATATATATATATTATATATATAATATCATATTATAGCTATATAATATATATATATATATATATAATATATATTATAATATATAATATAATATATATTATACATATATATATAATTATTATATTTATTTATATATTATATATTATATATATTATATTATATATATATTATATATAATATATATTATATATATATTATATAGTAATATTATTATATATATATAAGTATATATATATATATATATAGTATATAGTATATAATTAATAACTATAATATATATATATATTATATAACTATATATAGTATAATATTATATATATATAGTATATAATATTATATTAATTGTATATATATATATATATATATATATATATATAATATATATATATTATAATAACAATATATATATATATTAATATTTATATTATATATATTTTTATATAGTATATATATATATTATATATTATATATATTATATAGATATATAGTATATATATAATATATATATTATATATATAATTATATAGTATAGTATATATATATTATATATATAATTAGTCAGAAGGCGACTCTAGTAGTCGTGCTGCGATCCTTAGCAGAATCAAACATTATAGATAACGGTGATCCTTTTACACATTTTTCATAATGTTAGACGATAAAATTCTCTTATTATTTTTTTTTTGAGGAATTAATTGGAAAATGAAGAAAATATTAACATGCCAGAATGATAAAATGATATAATAAGAATTTTTAAAAAGTGTAAGAATCATCGCGTTTAATAATGGTATTTCATCATTAAAAAAGGTGGCTGTTGGTGCTCAAATCGGAATAGCGGAGATTGTGCGTGTGCGATATTAGAGAGAAAAATCTAATTTGTTGCTTATCGGATTCTTAGTACATTCTTTTATGTTATGAAAAGGATAAACTACTCTTTAAGTTGTATTTTAATTATATATATATATATATATATACTATATAAAATATAAAATATATATAGTATATATATATATATATATATATATTATATATATATATAACTATATATATTATATATCAGTGGCGACTCTAGAAACTTTTTACTACTGCGTGCTCTCTTGCTCTCTCTCTTCTCTCCCTCTCTCTCTCTCTCTATATATATATATTATATAGTATATATATATATATATAATCTATATAGTATATATAATATATATATATATATATATATTATATAAATATTATATTACCTTTAATTTTATTATATATATATATATATATATATATATATATATATATAGATATGATATATCTTATATATATATAATATAATTATGTATATATATATATATATAATATTATAATATATATATATTATATATATATATATTATACTATTATATACAAGGTGGGCATCCGTTAATGAGTAAAGGTTACGTCGTTAATTCTTGAATCGTTAACAAAAAATTTAACGGCGTTAATCATTTAAAGCGTTTTATCGGGTAAAAGAATGTAGCGGGAAGTTAAGGTTAACGGTTAAGGTAACCGTCATCAAAATAATGTTTGGTTTTGTTTTCTGTGTTTTGTTTTTTATACGTTATCACCACCCACCACTGGCAGTAGATATTCAAGAGGGGTGTGTGCACGCCAAAGATTTTCAACGCTAGGCTAATTTACGCAGAAGACATAGACGCGGGCTTTAAAAGTGAGGGATATGAAAATTCGGCGAGGAACACAAAAGATGGAGAGAGAGTTCCACAGAAACGTGGTGGAGGAAGGAAGGAAGCACCGAGCGAAACTAGCCTGGAGTTGACGAATTCTACACAAATCGTGGCTCGAGCTACAGCACCCTTGTGTACAGGGCGGTCGGTAAAGGTTGGTGGTACGCGAGTGGTAAGTCCCTCGAGCACTTGCCGCGCGGATATCTATCAAGAAAGAGATAAAAGCACCAACATCGCCCGCAAGAGATAGAGGGTCAAGGTGAACTGGATAGTACATACGTTTATAAGATTTGGTTTTGACTCGCACCTTCGATAAAGCGGGTTTAAACAGAGGTCCCAGATATGAGAACAGTACTACTTACAAGGGCGGATAGACCCTTGTATAGCTGGAGTATACTGAGAAGAGGAAAAAAAGTCTCGCAGTCTAAACAGAACTCCCAGTTTTTGAGGCGCCCTAGCAACCCGTTGTGTGATGTGAGGTTTACAGACTTTTTGTTTATGTTAAGGGCCAAGGATGTTTATAATTGTGAAACAGGAGAGACGAGGAACCGTCGAAAGAGATAGAAAGTTGGGACGTATTTTAGAGAGGGAGATTATAGATATTGGGTTTTTAAAGAATTGAATTTCACAGGTTGAGACGACCCCACCAATTCTATCTAGGATCAGTCGAGAATAGAATCGGAAGGATTTAATACGAGAGGCAATTCTTGAAGAAGTAAAAAGATGGAGCAGAATTGAAATGAGTTGAAGAATGAAGGGTCAAGTCCTCGGCATATGAGTGGATGAGTTCGATTGTGCACGGTGAGAAGATCATTATGAAAAGTAGAAAAAGTTTGAAGATAGAATGAAACCCTGAGGAAACCCACTATTGACAGATTTAAAGAATAAGAGTACTCCATCAACTCAAGAGCCGATGTTTAGCGACTTCAAAGAAAGCAGACATAAGTAGCAAGAGAAGAAGGAGGGAACGCAAAGTGAGGGGAGATAGCAGAGGTCATGATGCTGCATAACCCGTCAAATGTTTTGGATATGTCAAAGGCCACCACGCAAGTCCCCGAGTTCCTAAGAGCGGAGAAACATAATCGGCTTTAAATAGAAGTATAGTCGCCAGTAGACCTTTGGAACACCAAAGAGCCGTACTGCGATCGGAAAGAAAGAGAATGAGATTCCAGATGGTCTAGAAGATGAGAGTTGAAAGGGGTTTCAAGATCGTTAGATAGACGGAACAGGTAGGACATGTGCGTGCTTCCAACTGAGGAAAGTGCTAGTATTGAAACATTGAGAATATAGTGAAACGAGGGGGCGGTGTCAGCACGTCAGCAATTCCCTGCAAAACTCGGTTTTTTTTCGCCCAACCTCTGTGTTTTAAAGATACTGAATGGGATAAAGACCAGTAAAGAAACACATTTGGAACCATTGGCGAGGAGCGTTAGGAAATTGAAGAAAAAAAGTTATGCTCTTATCGAAATCGACTCTAATAAATTTAAAATGGGATAGAAAATATTTTTAATATTTACTCGTCAATTAAGGTAACGGTTAATCTGGATTAGGGGAAAAGTTTTAAAACTTCGTAACGCTTAATGTCGCAAATGTAACGTCGTTGATTCCGCCGTTACTTCTTTTTCGGAAATTAAGAAAAGAATGCCCGGTTGTTAAAGTTAACGAAAAAAATTAACTAGTTAATTAACGGATTAACGCTTTAACAGTGCGTTAACCGCCCCTTTAATATATATATATATATTATATATATTATATATATATAATATATTATAAGTATATATATATTATATAATATATTTTATATATATAATATATATATATATATATATATATCATATATTAGATAAATGATTTGAGTGCTCTAATTTAAAATTTATTTTATATTAAGTATCTCGATTAGGTCATTTTACATAAACGTAAGTTATTCTGTTGCTGATATTGTTCTAAAGTATTTTTGTATATATTTTTTATTATTTTTTTAATAGTGTTATTAAATATTTTTTGTTATAAAATATGAATAAGAAGGTATCGTATCTAAAATTTATCATGAATAAAATAATTTAAAAAAAAAAAATTACTTAAAATGCATTACAAGATTTTTGCGAAACTTTCATGTCAATAAGATGCAGTCTATTACGAATGTGTTCCCCTCCTTGGTTGAAAACAAGGCTACGAAACCTTTTAGGTTTCAAAACTGCCTTATATTTTTATATTTTTGTAGATAATTTCATTATTGACAATCGTACATTAAAATAAGGAGTATTAGTTGATTCTCTGAAATTTGCAAAGTTCAACTTTTAATGATGGCAACTCGTGCTGAGCAGGAGTAGCACGAGTGCAGGGTCGCCTCTGATAATATATAATTAATATATTATATTAATAAATATATAATATATATATATAATTATATATATAGTATAAATATATATATATAGAATATAATTATTATATATAATATAGTATGTTATATATATATAAAACTATAATATAATAATATATATTAGTAATAAATTTTATATAATATACATATTTATATACATATATATATATAATATACATATACATCGAGGAGGAGAGAGAGAGTAGAAGAAGGAGAGAGAGAGAGAGAGGAGGAGAGAGAGAGAGAGAGAGAGAGAGGAGAGAGACACCAATTGAGCAAAAAGTTTTGGTTTCTCCGCGATCCCATATTATTTACAGACTATTTTTATAGTATCTCATAGAGACAAAGATATATATATATATATATAGTATATATATTATTATATATATATAATATATATAATATATATATTATATATAATATGATTATATATTATAGATATTGCTTGGACGCAAACTTGTATATGTAGGACAATAAACCTTGGCTTTTACATAATTTTAATCTTAATTAATGACACATAGTAAATTTCTAATGGTTACAAAATTACACGCATATATTTCTTTTTCTTCCAAGGTAAATCTTGGCTTTCAGCCTATTTATATTGGTTCATTTTTCTCAGAAATTACAATCAAATTAGGTGGATTTTAATGGTGTCTTTCGAAATAGTTAATTCCTTTTAGTAATAGCGCAACCAGAATAAATTTAAGATTAAATTAATTAAGATTAAATTACTAATAACCAGGGTTATTGTCATATATATATATACTTATATAAGTATATATATATATAGTATATATATATACATAATTTATATATATATATAGAATTACTATACTAATATATATAATATATATATATAATAATATATATATATATATTTATATTTAAATAAGAGACCTACATTGATCAATAAAATATTTATTATTTCAGCCGAGGTTTGTTATGTCAAAAATAAATCTGACTTTATTAGTGATAAAAAAGCGATTAATTTCAGATGTGGCTTTCATGTGGTTCTTCGGACTCCTTTTTAATTCGTCTCTAAAACACAAACGTAAACAACTGCGAATAATCAAGTCAACAAAAGGAATGATTTGATTGGCAACTCATCAATTTACCTCACCAGTCGATAAGGGGAGGAAAGAGTGGCTTGCAGTCTCTTAATATACAGAATAATTATAATCAAAATCAAGGTTACGTCAAAGGAAGGCACACACACATACACACGTACCTACACACACACCGACGCATATATATTTATATATATATATATATATAACTATATAATATATATATATATATATATATATATATATGATATTAATATAATATATCTCTATAATTATATATATATATATTAGTTATAAATATAATTCTATTATCTATATATATATACACGAAATTTAATGAATGATTCACTTTGAGGTGCTTCAAGTGTATTTCTTCTAATTTACGATAACCTTTCCATTCATCAGTTATTACATCTGTTCCAAGGGCTATATATTCTTCAAGTATTTTCTTTAATGTTTCGTTATTTCTATTTGCTACAGGTGCTCAAAATCATTTCCCTGAACCTCTTTCGATACCTCTCAAAACCCATTTCCCTTCTACCATTCTTCCCGTATTATATTTTCTCTTACCAAATAAGGATTCATCATCAACTTCTACAGTTTTATTTGGTCCTCCTATTTTTTCTTTCGAATTAAACATTTCTTCAGAACATACTTCTCTAAAAAAAATTATAATAATCTATTAATAACCTTTTACTAATGTTTACTAACTTTAAAACTCTACTTATGGACACATCTGAAGAAAATACAACAATATTTGAAAAAAGGTTAATCTTATTTTTATTTTATCTAAAAAAAAAACGGGTTTCGGTGCAGTTTCATACTATTTTTCACACCCAGGGCACCGAAAATAAATGTTTTTACTTTCCTATATGTTTTACATTCTCTTCGACATTTTCTGCATTTCTTATTATTCATAATTAATTTTTTACATTGCAAATACGCTAGCAACTCTACACCACTTTGACACATTAAAAATATATCTTCAACATTTACGGATAGCATGACCGTACAATCTTTGAAAAGAACAGCAATGAATGTCAACACACGCTTCTTCTATAATATGTTATTGACATTTCAATAAACGGCTAAAAATAGTTGCAATAAGAGACGAATCCAAAAAACAATTTACTTACTTTGAAAACTTCTTCGTTCACCACTGTTAGTTTATTTCTACTTCGTTTGATATACAGTATATTTCTAATTTACACTATTAACGTGTAGGTGTTAGTAAACTATCATCATAATATATATATATATATATAAATTATATTATATATATATTATTATAAATATAATTATACTAAGTATATATAGTATATATATATATATAACATATAATAATGATATATATATATATAAACTATATATATATAATATGACTATATATCTATATATTATATATATATATGATATAAATATAATATATATATATATATATGTATATATTAGAAATAATATTATATATATAGTATACTTTCGGAGGCGACTCCTATACTCGTGCGCTCGTGCTAGCAGAATCACTTAATAGAAAACGGTTGATTTTTTTACAATATTTCATAAATGTTACGATAAAATTTTCTTATCTATTTATTTATTTTTTTTAGAAATTAAAACAAATGAATGAAATATATACATATATAATATATAAAGATCATCGTCAAAATTTACAAAAAGTGTAAAAAGGATCGCGTTAAAATAAAGTATTTTTCATCATTAAAAAAGGGTGACTGTTCGGCTCAAATCGAATAGAGATTGTGCGTGTGCGGAAAATTTAGAGAATAAAAATCGTTTTATATTTGTTGCTTTGGCATCTCTAGTTACATTTTGATGTTGCCATAATGTACTTCCAACTCTAATTATATATATACTATATATATATATATATATGATATTATAGTATATATACTATATATATTAATATATAATATATATATAGTATTATATATATATATTATAAAATATATAATTATTAGGTGAGAGAGAGAGAGAGAGGAGACCAGAGAGTAACAAAGTTACTGAAGTCCCGCTGAAATATATATAGTATATAGTAATTTATAATATATATATATAATATATATTATATATCATTTAAATATATATATATATCTATATATATATATATATATAATTATATTATAATATATACTATAATATATATATATATATAATATATATAACTATATATATATAATATATTATTTTATAACTATAGGTATATATATATATAAATATATATACTTATATATATAATATATACTATTCTATATACCTATATATATAAATTATAAACTTATAATTATATATAAATAATATAGTATATATATATATATATAATATAAATTATATATCTATATATATATAATATATAAATATACCTTATAGATACATGATTGTCCCATAACTGCATATTAGGACAATAAACCCTTGGCTTTGGTGTTAATATTTAAGTGACAGTCTTTCGTCATTATTGAAGATTTTATATTTACGGCTCATAGTTTGACTGTGACTCCAGGCTACGGCTCTGATCCAAACTACTTCACCAAGATTTCAGAATGAAAATTTAGGAAAAGTTTTAACTAATTCAACCTTAGAAATCACATAAAACAAGTGAAACAATTTGATTTGAAACTGATGTCCTTTAAGTAATAGCAGTCAAACAAGAAAATGAAAATTAATAAAGATTTAAAATCTAAGTCGAAAATATAAAGTGAGCTACATTGTGATATAATATATATATTAAATTATATATATATAATAGTATATATATTATATAATATAATCATATATATATATATATTTGATACAGATGAGTTTTACTATACAATTTAAAACATAAATGAAATAGTCAGTATGGAAACTATAAATAATTGGTAATAAGTTGATAGTTTGTGGTGTGAAGGTGTGTGTACTTGTTCTTCTCGTGTCTTGTTTTTTTTTTTTAAAAAGTAGTACAACTTCACTTTAGAAGCTTTTAAAGTCAAGTTTGTTTAATTTGAAATTTCATTGTTTCGATATTTGGCATTTGTTAATTATTTGGAGTGTTTGCCACGTGATTTAATGTTACTTTTGTGATGAAACTTTTCCATCCTGGAATTTTAGCTAAGTTTTAAACTGGATTTTGGATTGACATTAAATGTGTATGCATAGGATAGTAAATTTTAGTCTTTTATGTTCTTTTAAGTAATATGTCATACGTAAGTTTAATTTTTAAAAGCATTGGATAAATATCCAAGTGTACAAGCATTTAATATCTTTTATATTTTTTTTTCTACATTAAGTTGTTATTATACTGTAGTACAAGCGATCCTTGTGTGTGTGTGTGTTTTTTTGTGTGTGTGTATGGGGATTGAGTAAACGTGCAAATTGTTTAAACAATTATTTTAACCATATTAGTAAGAAACAAGTACCGCATCATAAAGGACTGAAAAAAACGTAAAGTTTATTTTTAGGTTATAACTAAATATCACAAGTTTACCATCACCTTGGGATACTTTTTTTTTTTTCTAAGCATTGGTTGTAGTTAATACGTTTAGTACACGATCGCTGTGGTGGGTGTGTGTTTGGTTTTGTGTAGTGTTGAGTGTATGGAATTGAGTAAACGTTGTAAAGTTTTAAACTATTAGAGCTTGTGTGCGTTTGTGTGTGGAGCGGGTGATCGAATGACAGGTCGAAGTAGATGGGGGGTGGGCGCAGGCGGGGGTTTTCTATTGACTTTGCTAACGTTCGCGGGCCTGCGTGCTAATTCACGAATCTGTGGGAATATCACCTCTTAACATCCAACCTAACCTTTTATATTGTCTGAGGACCGCACTGGCCAGGGATTCTTTTTTCAAATAAACTTTATCTATATCTATCTCCAACTATGACTTTTTCTATAATTTCCGTCTAAATGGTGGTGTTGTGCTATATAAACTAATACTCTCCTA
>JABUQX010106332.1:12500-16281 GCA_015478945.1 Trachelipus rathkii | reverse complement strand
TCAACCCTCTTTCCATATCCGCTCTGCTATTATAAGGGTTGAAACTTACGTCAGTTTTGGGGTTAGGTCTCCATGGTGGGGCCCCTCTACAGCCAGCCTGCGAGCCCCTCTTATGATAAGCTCGACAGATTCTGCAGAATGCTGTTTCCCAGCGGCAAGCCTTGGAAGAGTGTCCCACCTGTTCACATAAGTAACAGATATAGTGCTCTTTTATTTCCTGTGCGGTCATCCTCTTAAAAATGCCCCCATGTTTGGGTGGACCATAACCCCGTATTGTTCCTAGTTTATATTTCTTCTCTTATCTTTGATTGAAAATAGGTACTCGTGATTGGTTTCCTACGCTCTTATCATTTCATCTACCTCCTGGTTTTTGTCAGTGATATAGTAACTGGGTCTCACTCCATCTCCCTTTCACCTTTATATCTTCATATCTTGGCTTAATGAAATGGTCTCTATTGTTCCTGTACGAATTATTAACTCCAACCTCTGTTTATTTTCCGATTCCTCTCTAGCTAGAAACACTTTGGTAGTGCGAAATTCGAATTCAGTTGGCCTTCTATTTTCATCTTTTAATAAAGCTCCCCATTAGAAATTTGAGATAACTTTTCTATCAATTCATTCAGGCTCATCTCTGTATCAAATAAATCATATGAAGTATTGTCTTAATTTTATTTTATCATGCCAGTTATTAACCTGGCCTTATCGTATTTCAATTCACCGTCTTTGAGAATTTGATCTAATCCCTGTAACCAAGATTGTATTATCTGCCTTGAGTTTGAACATTGCTTTATCATACCAAGTCGTGAAGGGGCGGCCTGATTACTTCCATAACCGGTTCTTTTAAATTCTAAGACATCAAAATCAGTATGAGATTGAGTCTCTCTTCATATCCTTCTGTACTCTAAGAAGTCCAACCATAACTCGAAGATCGTTTTCTTCTCCTCCGGTTGTAAAAAAGTTTTTAACTGAGCGACGAGAAAATTTTCTAATCTGGTGAATTTTGGAAAAAACTATTTCTATCGAGTAAATCAGTTATATTTTTCTGACCTCACTTGATTCTGATTAAGTCCGAAATGGCATACTGTATCCAAACATGGCCCATGAAATTCAAGTTAGTGACCTAAATCATCTATACCTTGTTCATTCATACAATTGTATGAAGGTCCTGGGATAATAAGATTCCTTTCCTACGTTCTTGTTTTAAGATGTTTGCCAATAATTTCAAATTTTCGGGAATCGTTGGAAAAGCGGTGTTGAACAGATTGGTTGGGTAATATGGGGCTCCAATTGGTTGTGGAGGCATGTAGGGGGATACCCTTGCCACACTCCAGGGTAAGGATGTGGTTGGTTAGTCATGGTGTAATTACCAGGTGGCACGCCTGATAATAGAGAGGTTGGGGCATTCAGTCGCCGTTGGTAACGAACCCGTAATTCTGAGTTGTTTTGGCCGTGTGGGCTGGGAAAGCATCCGTCTCGTTTGGTGTTTATTTACAGTCCCAACCCTTGTCTTCCTGTGAGGACGCTTTGTTTGTTGTTGAGCGGCGGTTTAGGTTCCACAGAGGGTTTTAGGCGATCCTATTGCTTGAATTTTGAGGAATCGGTTGGGTAGTAAGCCTCCGGTTTCCCCACTCGGGCGAGGACCGTGTTATTGGTATTTCTGCTACTCACTTTCCCACTTATGCTCTCTACTAATTGAGTGTAGTAGGAAGTCCTTTCGTATACATCATCCACCCTACCTCGAGGGTCTCCATTTCAGGGTAAGCCGAGTTTTCTTTTTAACTCACAGTAGTGTTCAGCAGTAGCGGCTTTAGCTCGTCAGACCTTTCAAAGTGTTTATTTGGTGCCTTACGCGACGTTATTTGTCGGGATGAGAGGTTGTTGGGCGAGTGGTCGATACTCCGTGGCGGGGACCTGGTGCCTCCCTCCCTTAACTTCCGTCATAATATGCGGCCAATCGCCCCTTGGGTGGCCTTAAGAAAGAAGCGGTATAGGGTGATTTCCTGACCTATGCCACCTATAGGGTATCCAGAAGAGTTAGGATAGGGGGAACCTCACCTAGGGAGGTAGTTTGCGTCCCTTCCGTCTGCGCGAGCTCTCATGACTAGCGTTAGTTGGCCGGATATATACGTCCGCCCCACCCGGTGAGAGGGTTCCCAGCCCCAATGAACGTGATTCCAAACTCTAGAGAGAGGGATTCCCTTCCCCAATAAAAGTCCTTCCAATCGGAGGCTTGCATTCCAAGCTCTGGTGAGAGAGTATACTCATTCACTTGCGGTAGGTTTTCTTAGTGAGATGATCATTCAATTTAATCTCTCTTTCATTCGTAGAGCAGTCACCGTATCTCCTATCGTCTAACATTCGTGATTTCTCACCGCCATTTATGTTTTATTTTTCGTAACTATCACAAAATACATGCAAACCATAAACTGTATAAAGCATATATAATAAATATATAATAATATATATATAATATGTATATATAATATAATCGTAGTACATATTACATAATACTAAATATTTACCACATCAATATAATATAAGACATAAATAATGTCATAACTTAGTGTTATGGATATATATATATATTTAATAATGTTGCTTCACACCGAAGCTAATCTATTATCATTTTCTATACTTTTTATTTTTTTTTTTTTTTTTTATTTTACCTTTCATAATAACTATACCCCTAAATACATATATATATAATATTGATAATAATAATAATTATCCACAAATGGGTATATATATATATATATATATATATTATATATATATATATATATATATATAGTGAGGCGTGAGGGTCTGATATATTCAATATGTATAATGGTTTTTTATACCTGGGCGCAGGGTAATGTAAAATATATGAGGGGGTACCCCTTTACTACCTATATATATATATAACTCACGGAAAAAGTTAACTGGTGGGCTATTTATATATAATTATATATATAGAATAAATTATTTACATAAATTGCGTAAAGTTTTTTAGATAACCATATAAAGAAGTAGTATGTATATGAGGGGTGCCCAATATTATCAATCACAGTGTTAAACTTGAGGTGGAAAACCTCAAAAGAAAAAAAATGTTGTCCGCCGATCTCGTAATGACTACTACTACTAACTGCTCCTAAACTGAGCTGGCTTTCTTTACTCTCTACTATGCGATGTTTAAAGGGCACCCAACTGAGAGAGCCAGAGTCGCTTCTAATACACTCATGTAAGAATCTGTGCACTACATTTTCCTTCCAAAATCCTCACACTCGGTCTCCTATATAACTTTATAGTATTACCTTATTAAATTATCACTATATATATATATATATATACCTATGCACTATACGATATATACCAAAAATTTCTTGAGATTATACGTATATATACACTGATATATTATAATTATATATATTATAATTATATACTTATATATTAAATAATATATATATATATATATATAATATACCTTATTTTACTAATATAAATTTAATAACCTCTATTATTAATACATTAAATCTTTCCTATTAAGCAGGACGAATTACGAGAGTATCTCTATATAGGATTTTAATTAGAAGTATATAGTGGAATTTCGGGTACTTTGAACGGGGTCAGGCTATCCTGATTCGGAAATATGGGGGTTAGTTATTATCATTGGGTTATTTATCATTTGGGTTACCCTCACTAGGGTATATATATATATATATATATATATATATATATATATATATATATATATATATATATTTATATATAGCATTTTTCTTATTAAATTAATTATATAATA
>JABUQX010106332.1:0-7500 GCA_015478945.1 Trachelipus rathkii | reverse complement strand
AATAAATTTAGGTTTCTCTTATGTGTTAAGTATAAATGCTTAATAATTTTTTTTCATTGCTTCTTATTTTCGCTTCAACTCATCAGATATTACAAAGAAGCATTAAATGCCTTAATACTCAAAAATTAGATTAAAGACAACTATAATTGTTAACTAAGATGAATTTTAACTTCCTTATATTTTCCTTAACAAGAAGAATCAAAACCAAGGCTTTTCGGTCAGGGCGATTTAAACGATTATTATAGATTACGTTGAATTTTTATTATCTTAAGACACAAGCGAAACTACTTGGCTTCCTCGGCTTCAAGAAAGATTTACTCTCAAAAAAAGGACGAGAGGATTACAAATATATTTTAGACATCGTCGGAAGCTTTACAGGCACTCTTTTTCAATGGAGAAATAGCTTATGCTTCTTGCAACGGACATTTTCAAGGTTGGTTTAACGATCTAGAACGTTGTTTCTTATCCATGCAGAAGAATTGAGATTGTTTATCGACGCACACTATACAGCACTAAAGGCTGTTCCATTACTAATGGACAAATATACCCATCAGATTCCCATTGCAGTATTTTGTAATTTTAAGCGGAAACCTACGAAAACTTAGCATACGTATTAAGCAAATTCACTACAATGAGCACGAATTTCTTATATGCGCTGACCTAAAAGTAGTTGTGCTTCTAAATCGACTGCAAACTGGCTATGCAAAGTATATGTGCTTTCTTTGCAAATGAGATAGTCGAGCAAAAGAAGAGCACTATATCCGCTCAGATTGGCCTCCACGGGATGTAGTGAAATCAGGTTCTCACAACGTTATTCGGGAACCACTTGTCAAAAAGAAAAAAATCTTCTGCCATCACTACATATTAAGTTAGATCTTATGAAACAACTTGTTAAAGCTTTAAAACATGATCAGCCCGCATTTCTGTTTCTAAAAGGCAAGTTTCCTAAATTAAGTGATGCTAATGTGAAAGAAGGGATATTTCTCGGACCGCAAATTCGTAAACTCATGGTTGACAACGATTTTGAGAAAACAATGAATGAAATACAGTTGAATGCCTGGAGTAGTTTAAAGGCAGTTTGTAATGGCCTGCTCGGAAAACACGACCGAAAACTACAGAGCCCTTGTTGACGAATTAATTCAAGCATATCAAAAACGTGGTTGTAATATGTTCCTAAAGGTTCATTTCTTACACATACATCTTTCCATCTTACACTTACATCTTACATTATTCCCTGAGAATGTTGCAGATGTTAGCGACGAACACGGAGAACAGTTCCATCAGGAGATATGCAACATGGAAAATAGATACAATGGAAAATGGACTCTTGCAATGCTTGCAGATTTCTGATGGAATCTTTAACGTTATGATCCAGATGCTACACATAAAAGGAAAACAAAATACAGTAGAAAATAAGCTTAAATTTATACATTTTTTGAAATCTATGTCTTTTACTTCTAAATATTGAATATGCAATAAAACCAATATCTTTTTTCCATATTTCGTATTATTGTAATATACAAGTCTTAATATTGTACTTTCATTTTGCTTTGAACGTTTAATTCCAATTCTCAAAGAATTGGTGCGTAATAGAAAAAATCTCATTGCATATTTGGATTCAGAGGCTCAAAATGCATAAAGATTATCTATGCTTTTGTTTGCGTAATGAAATTTTTTTTTCTTGTTGGACAGTGTTATTTTCTATCCTAAGCAAGTTTTTCTTTCAAAAGCATATATTTGGACATAAATAAAATGTTTCCAAGAAATTAAAGAGCTTTTTCAATATAACTTGTTTTGGGCATGAAAGAGTTAAGGAGGAATTTTATTAACGCTAGGATGATTAGGACGTATTTATATATTATTTTTGTTTGAACATATTTTGCCTACTGGTTTCGGGTGATCGCAACTAGTACATATTTTCAAGGCATATAGTAGAATGTACAAAATATCAATGAATAAAATTATAAAATAATTTAGCCATAAAATGTATTTTTCCATTTTGGATTTTGAGGAAGAACCGGACCTCCGTTTGTTGGAATCTTTAATTATTTGGGACAACAAATTTAAATTAGGTGAAAATTTGATCTTTGATGGTATTTTACTTTGAAGTTAGATTTCGTCAACCTTTGTCAACACGCTAAATTTAATACACTTAATTATATATTTATTTACCTATTTTATATAGCATTTTTATACATTTTTTTGTTATATTATTTTATGATTTTATTCATTGATATTTTGTTCATTTAATTTCGTCTTGGAGTTGGAAATTAATTTGTCACTAGCATCCTGTATCTCGGCTACTAATGAAGTATCATATCTTTCTCTTGGAATTTTCCTTTTTTTTCGCAATGCTAGAATTCTCCAAGTATTCCTCAGCTAACTAGTTTAATGAAATACCAGCATCAGTCCCTTGATGGTCCTGCTACTGGCAAGCCACTATTCTCTGACAAAGACTAATACCTTATTCTTGGTCTAAAAATCCCCGATTCTTTACCGGTTAAATTTGTCCAACTCCTGTACGTGTTGGCCCGATCCTTTGATCCTTTGATAGTTGTACTGATGACCCATTTGACCATTGATCCTCGCTCCAACCATTTGTTCTCCTTCTTGCAACTTTCCACGAAAAACAGGAAATCTTGGACACTTTCTTATCACATGTTCCTCTCTACAGCAAAGATCACAGTGAATATCTGAAGTTTTCAGCACAGGGAATGCTGCTATTGAACTCTGTACCTTTCTTTAATTTGAACAACGCAAGACTAAGTAGCTAGGTTACTCACATAGCTAAAAAACAGTTGTTTACAAACAGTTGTCCTTGACATGTTCGTGGGTATGACAATGATAACACCTAATTTTCGTGCAAGCTGAACGAGCCCTCATGTTTTAGTAGTTATTCATCTCTCACCCTCTCTACTCTAGGTGACTTTATTCTTCACTCCACTCCTTACTTGAATCACTTTTGCGATATATGGCTCCCACTTTCATTCTTCCGGGGAATCCCATATCAAACCTGGATAGAATCATCCTTTGTTTTTTTATTGTTTGGTTCTCTCCTTGAACCTCCAAATATAGACTATCAACAAGGGAACCATCAATAAATCCTTCCATTCTATGTCTTCACGTCTACCTTCATCCAACCTTTGAATCTCAAGACGTAGGTTGATTCGTTAATACAACTGTCGGAGAATTGTTTGCATTAATTTCTTCTATATTGTCTCATCAGTTCCTCATATGGATTGCAACACGAAACAGCGACTTTAGGCACATTGCATAATCATAAACAGTTCATCTTTTTCACTGAATAGTTATTAAATTCGACCTCCTTAACTTCTGGAGTTTTCTTCTAATGGTTCATCACCCATTCATGAAGTCGCTGGACAAACTGGTGGTACTTAGCTCCTTGTCCATAACATTTCTCGTATATCCGCTGGATTGAACCTTTTAGATGACCCTTTAGTTCAACTAACGAACGATTTGAGTCATTATTGACTTCAACATGTGCGTAATCCTCAAACTCCAAAAATAAATTGTCAAATGTCTGTATTTCAGAGATTTCAAAAGGCAATGGCTTAAAACTCTTGACCATTTTCATATAACCGCACAAACTGCATTTGTAATTCGGTTGAATGCCTCTTCCACACTCCTACATAGTCATCTTTGCTCCAATCTTCATGCCCTCACATTGGTTGACCAATCATCTCGGTACCATCAGCAGGTCCTGAATAAACACATACCATCATCTAAAACTTAGCATCCTCAACAACTAAAATCAACCCACCGGACAACCAATCTAACATAATCAGAACCACAAATCCCCAGATATTTCAGTTTGTTCCCCCAAATGCAGGTAACTGCAACATGGCAAACTTTTTACTCTCATTCTTTGATCCCATTCCAATATTAATTCTAATCTAACAGAAACACACCATGAATACATTCATTAAAAGAAGTTACATTAACTACAAGGATGCAAACTGAGTTATTGAACAAGTACTTTAACTTTTCGTTTGCCAAATGAGGGAGCTTTCTTCATTGGTACTGATAACATGGTTCAGTTTTTGAGATGGCTTTTACAAGTTAAAGGTTAAACAATGTTTTTGCTCTCAGGTTCAAGATTTATCATAATGGCCAAACCTTTTTTGCCCAATACTGATCCCGTACCCTACTGTCTCAGAGAAACAAAAAGAAAGGAAATTTCGTGAACTCACTTTGCTTTCCTAGAAAGATCCTGACACATTCAAGTTGCCGGAAATCATCAACTCGTGATCGTAGTATTTAATCTTCTGAGAAAAACCAATTGTCCCACTGGTAAGGAAGTGTAAATGTTACCATTGTGTAGGAGAACATATAGGTTCATTACATACTGCATTTGACTCAAAATTTGAAAATCTCGAAGGAATGCTAGCGTATCCCCATTTAATTCCTTCCTGTCACAATCTGTAGTACTATGCCACTTTCTTAATCGATTGAAGGTCAAATTTTTTTCTCTGCTTCTTTACCCACCGAAAGATGTTTCTGGAACCAACAAATTTTTTTCTTTCAACTTGGAACCAAAGAAGTTCAGGTTTCTCTTTTGTTAAACGTAAATCTCTCACTAGATCATGCAGTTCATTTTGCTTTAACAATTAAGGTTTGCTGCTTTCAAAATCAGAGTCAGGCCCAGCAGAATGCACCTCACAATCAGAATAGCTTCTAGTTATGGAAAGAGCTTCAATAACACAGGTGGGTCTGAAACAGGAATACCTTCACCATGAGGAACTAGACGCAAAGCTGATATCAGATCCGGGTATGAAAAAACTTTTTTGTTCTTAGATTTGTACTCACTGACATCGATGCAGCAAAAATAGCAGTTATCTGTATAGATATTTTGTTTTTTTATTCTGCTCTATCCATACCATTGGAACTCCAAATCTGAAAGATTTCCTCTTCCTTTGTGACCATTCTCTTAAATCTTCCACACAAACATAACACATCTTGTAAGGTGTCCAAAATTTATCTTGGTCTCCGAACTTTACACGAAAGTAGGCAAAGTACAACTTTTTTTTCACAAGCTCTATGTTCCTTTGGTAGCTTTATATAGCAAAATATGCATCTTGCTAGCAAACGGTACGTTCTGTGTTGATTTTGACCTGAAGGTTCATCAGATGACACTTCTATGAAACATCTTCAGCAGCCCAATAATAAAAAACAAATAACGACGAGAAGGCAGGGACTGGGTGGTGAGCCAAAGAGAATTTACTTGAAGGTATGGCCTGTTGGAACCTGTAAATCTGCGTCTCACTATACAAATCCCATATCCTATAAAAGACTCAGAATGGAATACTAAAATTACTCAATACTATCTTCATTCTTCATTATTGAAAGATATCCCCTTCTCCTATTAAATACATAACACAATTAATTACCTCCCGTTATAAGTTACGTTCTTCGCACGATTGAGGGGCTAATGTAATTCCACCATATCAGAGAATTCTTCCCCCGATAATTCGCTCATTTCTTTACGCATCTTTCCTTTCACCCCCCCAAGACATCCCACCCCCATGATTTGATGGACCGTAGTCGTGCTGCCAGTATCAAACTGCCATGAAGGGGCCGGAGATGCCATATAGGTCCACACCTCCCATGCCACACGGTTGTATCCGTTTTAGAGATCCCCGACCAATAAAAGCGCTCAGTTAAAAAGAAGTGTCTCGCGCGATAAAATTTGTTAAATTATTTTTTGCGTAAACTTACCAAAACTTCTCATATATACAATATAGATTATATATGAGAATAGCAAATACATACATTCTGAAATATACAATAAAAACTTGATCCTGTAGAATTTATTGTTTAAAAATAGAAAACCTTGACCGATAATAATCATCATATTAATAATAATATGGACGTATAATAGTGAGTATTCGAATACGACATATATCATCAATAGAAGAAGTCACAAGTTGAGGTATAGTACTAGTGCAGAATAATACTCGTAAATACTCTTTACCCCATGGGAACGGAGGTCCCATTAACGATCCAAAACCATTATGACAAATTAAGGTGAATCCTCACTAGTCCAAACCTCACTCTAGGGTATATATACCTAATAACTACTCACCGTGGATATATATATTATAATATATATATTATATTTAGTAAGGTTACACAAACTGACCGCCGACTTGTCAGGGGACGTCGACCCTTCAAGTCGTTTGTCGGTATACAGTCATATATTTTTTAAATTACTCATGCTACCTTCAAGGGTGTTTTTTAGTGCTTTTTTTTTTTTTTTTATTTTTTTTTTATTTTTTTATTTATTTTATTTATACTTTTCTGCGGGATTTCATCCCACCCCCCCAACACTAAGCTGATAGGCCAATCGGAGGGGGAGGCGAGCTGAGGTGGTTTGCAGGATCACCGAAACGACGTCTCATTCGCTTAAAACCGCGCAATGGGTCCCGCTATGCCGCAGGGCCACAACTCCAAACCCATACCCAAGCGTATTACCGGGGTCGTCATCCACCACACTGCACCACGCCGTCGACCGTTTTTTCGCGCTGTTTCGCGGGAGTCTCGCTCTTGTATTTTTTATGTCCATCATCTACCTTCCATGGTCACCTTTTCAATCCGAAACTATTTCAGTATTAATTTCTCCTACCGTGGCTAATCATAGAACTAGGTGTCCATGCCATTATTCCTCAATTATTGGCACCATAACAAAGCTGCACTTAACCACACCACTAAGAACCAATCCACCTTATCACACTCCACTGCGCGCTGAGTGATACTGACACACACACACACCCTTCATCACCCCAGTCGCATAAGCCTCCGCGGTACCCCGTATTTCCCCCTAACATTGTCCACCGCTCCACCAACCATATCACTCTCTGGTAATAGCCCGTTCCCACATCATACCACACCTAAACGCTCTTGAGTTCCTACTACTTACCATTTTTGTCTCGTCGAGACGATCCCGACATACATTTCTCGAATGTAATGTTTTGAGATCACAACATTCCTCTAAAATACATACCATAAAATTATATCCAGTTTGAAGATCTGATAGAACGTTAAGCAAGTGCTTATTATATTTCAATATTCGCCTTTGCACCATTCTCATTACATCATTTCTTATGCTATGTTTTATTTGCGAAGACACGAAAAAGCTTAAGTATTGCTATTTTTTAGTAGTCCTATAAACTAAATACTATGATAAATAGCAATAAATATTACTACATTTGCAATAAGTACTATTTCATGGTATACCATATATCATTCACTCAGATCAGTATAAATACATAAGTGATTAGTACCTAGGTAATATACGTTTACTCCGAGAAAATTATTTAAAATTCACTACAGTATAATTAGATAATATAATATATAATTTTATATCCTGTACTATACCAGTTATAAATATAAGATATAACTATATTATATTATTATTATTACAACCGGTATAAGGAGTAATAGACATAATAAACGTAATTATTACGAGTATTTATATATTAG
>JABUQX010106331.1:15000-44215 GCA_015478945.1 Trachelipus rathkii | reverse complement strand
ATTGCATTCAATGGAAAAACACATGAGTGTTGGTTGTTGGGAATGGCTGAAAATACCGTTGGAAAGACTCAATGGAAGATGGTGACCAAATAAGTTCAAATGGGGAAATTTTAGGAAAAATCGTACGGTACAGAGGTGTGGCAAGCTATCGGGTGTAATAGCTGGAATCATATGATGAAAAAAGCGTCAATGGTGAAATGTCAGATATGTGGATGGAAAACATCGTGTGGGCCACTATACGAAGAAAGATATGGCGTTGATAGACAAATCATAAAGCGAATAAGTGCAGCGTAAATAAAACCGGCAATGAAATCACCGAATATAAATCGATGAAGTTCAAATGCGCGGTGTCGCGTGTGAAAAGGGCTAAATGCGTCTCAATGAAAAACATAGGGGGAAAGGCGGCATATAAAGACCGTTATATGAGTAACCATAACTAAGGCACATAGGGATAATTTTTAAAAAAGCGGGTGGAAGATGCTAATATTCGTTTTAATTTTGGTCGAAAAGGTGTTGATAACATAAAAAGCAAGTAGAATCGGTTTTGAAAGTGTCTTAGTGAAAAAAAGGCTGTTGGGGTGGGTCTCTCCTCAACTATACACATAGGAATGAGGGCTTATCTTATTATACACATACATACAGAGTGATAAGTTTTCCATGTTTATAACAAATCGTTCAATTCAGGACATCTTAAAAGATCTGATATTTAAAACTTCACTCTTTGTGCCTTTTTGTTGAAATGGCAGGTCATATTGTACATCACTCCTATTATGTCCATTCATATGCTGAATATGTTACTGGCTTCTGAAAAACTTCTAACTTCTTTTAATACTTACCATAACAAGTCTTTGCTGAAATTTTCTAGGAAAAAATTTTCGTTACTTTTTAAAACTTTTCGAAAAAGAGTGTAATGAAAATTTAGAAAAAGCGTAATTAGAAGTAATTTTTTATAAAACAGTTTTTCACAAACATGAAATATGTATATAAAAACAAATATTGAAATTGTCATTTAAAAAACGTCCAATTTTAAACGTAAAACCAATAAAATTCTCTTTTCTGGCTTTTTGAAATTGCATCAATGAAACACAATTTTTTCAAAAGTACTGAACGAATAAGTATTTAAAAACTCAATTTAAATTTTACCAAAAACTTCAAATTGAAATTTTTTGTAGGAAAAAGTCGTACTTAAGGATTGGTAAAGTGAATGGGAAGTAGGAAAAAGCGTTAGGTGATAAGGGATGAAGTTTGGATGGTAGAAACAGGTTGCACAACTTAAGTTAAAGAGGGATATAAAAACAAAGAGGAAAAGTTGCATCAAAAAATCCGTTCCAAAGATAAGTCATTTCTCCATACCTTATACATTACCGTCATTTTATTACTAATCTTGTCGCTCTCTGCTTCGTCTTTCTTTGATAACTTGTGTCCTTTTCACATTCTATAACACTTCGCTATTCTTTCAAATGCTGAAAATCCCGTAAAAAAATCCATTTTTTAAGAATACCAAATAATTCAATGTTGAAATTTAGGAAAAATCGTACTTTAATTTCTAAATGTAATGTGAAAGTCTTTGGAGTACAAGCGTAATCTTAGAAGTTAAATTTTTTTAGTTAAAAAAGTTCTTTCAAAAAACTTATAAATATGTGTATATAAAACCCAAATAGAAAGTTGCAGGTTTTAAAATTCTTACATATAAGACATTCTAAAACTATTTAGATATCACTATGAAGATTAAGAGAAATTGCATTCAATGAATACACTTCTTCTTCTTCATTTTATTTGTTCCAAATGCCTGTGAAATACCGTTGCTTACTTCTATATTCAAATCTTCAATCTTTAAGATAACCCAAATAATTTCAAAATTGTTATTAAAAATTTAGGAAAAATCTACTTTTAAGAGTTCTAAAATTGTATGTGAAAATTTAAGAAGAAGCGTCAATTTTAATGAAGTTAAATTTTTATTAGAAACAGGTTTAAAATCTAATTTGAAATATTGCGTTATATAAAAACAATATTGAAATTTCGATTAAAAACGTCAAAAAATTTGATAACATCAAAAACTTTAAAAAATCACTTTCTGGTTTAATTGCATTTCAATGAAACAACATATTTTTCAAATGCTGAAAGTCCGTAAAAATTCAATTTTAAGAATTTTCAAATAATTTTGTCAATAGTTTTTTGAAAATTGAGAAAAATTTCAATCATTTTGAGAGTTCTTAAATTCTAATGTTTTGAAAATTGGAAGAAAAAGCGAAGTGGAGAATTTGTTAAAATTGGGTTTATGGAAAACAGGTTGCACAACTTTATATGAAAAGGGGGTGATCTAGAAAAATCAAAAAGTGGAAAAGTGATGTAAAAACGGTCAATGGAAGACACGGGTAAAACAAGAAGAAAGTCGCGTGGCGGCGGTTGAAATTGGCCAGGTTCAATGAAACACGAATGGTTGCAAAGGGCGGAAAAATTACCGTAAAAACGCAATTAAAGAGGACCAAAGAATGATCAAAAGGGGGAAAGTTTGGAAAATGCTCATTCGAAAAAAGCAGAAAGGGAAAAGTGTCTGAAACTGACGTGCGGAAAGAAATGCAAAGGTAAGACCAAAAGGCAGAGTGGAAAACCGGGGGAAGGAAAAAAATGAACGGGGAAAAGGACGCGGGGCTGAAAAGTTGTGCAGGACAAAAGGTTAAAACGCCGTAAAAGGACGAGGGTGTCCTAAAATGGGAACAGGAAAATAGGGGTGAAAATCAAATGGAGTGTGGACGAGAGGGGGAGCAGGGGAATATAAAAGGGGGTGCAGGAAAGCAAGTGCAAAAAAGGCCAGAAAGAGGGAAGTAGTAAAGAGTTGAGGGGCATGAAATTGACGGGGAAGGAAATGGGGCAAGAGGGGGGTGAGGTGACCAAAATGCAGGAGGGGAAAAACCGGGGGAAGAAAAAAGTTGGAACGTCAAAAGGACGCTGGGGCGGAAAGTGTGCACATACAAAGGGGGAGAACTGCTGAAGAATGTACAGATGCCGAAAGGGCAACATTGTGAAAGTATGGGGAAAGCGGAAAAGGGAGGGGTGACCGCAGGAGGCAGCAGGAAAAAAAGAAGGGGGTGAGGGAAAGGCAAGGGCAAAAAAGCCAGACTAATCAGGTGATCTTATGAAGAGTTTCGGAGGCGGCTGTACATGTGACCGGTTCTGTGCGATACATTCTGGAAAGGTCAATCGTACTTCTTCGGTTTGAGAGTGACCAAAAAGTATTCTTTTGTCTAGCTATGTTTCGTGTGTCGTGTTGTCTATTATGATCTTACTTCTTCTCTCCTTGCGGTTCGTTCTACAGATATTTCTATCTTACTATCTGTACTATACGCTTGTGCTATTACAATTTACTCGCTGTTCTGTGCTCTTCATAAATGCGTTTCTTTTAGAAGGACCAAAGGGAGAACGCGTGAAAAGACGAGGGGCCAAAAGTGCAACAGGGAAAGAGAGGGGAAAAAGCGTAAAATGGATGGCGTTCTGTCGTATACTCCTCGTGTCTTACTGTCGTTCTTTCCTATGCGTCCTTCTTCTTCTGTGTTGCATCAAAATAAATTCTTAACTTCTAGTTGGGCGAATTCTGATATACTCCCTATTTAGTGCGTCTTACTTACTAAGCATCAATATATATACTATATAGTGCGTATAGCTTTCTTACGATATTACGATATCTTATGGGTGCGTGTCTCGGAATGCGTATCGCTGCTTATCTAGTGCGAAAGTTGCCAATATTTGGCGGTGTTCGTTTCTTTATCTCTTCTTTAGACCATAACATTGGCAGAGGTGTGCGTTAAAAAATTCACGGTGAAGAAAAAAGGGAACGGCGAAAAAAGAGACTGCCGGGCTTCTGAAAATTGAGTCCCCTTATGACTAAACATTATGTAGAAAATCATTCGGATAAAAAGAAACGTAAGGTGTCGTTAACTAAATTTCTGCAACAAAAACGATGGGAAAGTTTAGTAGATTGCAAAAGCGAAAAGGAGGACATGAGGTGAACGTAGTTTTGGCAGGCGTGTAAAAAAAAGAAGGGGGATCAAGGAAAAGGTCACCAAGTGATATGCATTGCACAAATACTCTCTTATGAAAAAAACAAGTTGAGCTAGCAGGTCCGAGATCGTGAAACAAAGGAAGTAGATCACAGAAAGAATAAACAGGACGCTGCGGCAGCGGAGTCGAACGGGGATACGCAAGCGAGAGTCGGAGGGAACAAACAACCGGAGGCGCGAATCCACGAGGCCAAGTCCACGTCCCCCAAAAAAGGAACGCGGCCAAAAAACGGAGGGGGGAAAGACCTTGAACATGACCTCAGGGGCCGGTTTATCTTTATGAACTTTTCACCAATTCTAGTAATTTTGCGTATAGACTACATTTTAAATGACCGGGTCCCCACGCATTCGTTTTGAGTTAATCGTGTCTGTGTCGTTAATAAATTTGTTGATATTAGAGAGTGTTATTAAGAACTTTTGTTGCAAAATTTGTTATTGAGTAAGACAACACATTATTATATTTTAACAAAATAGATGAGTATTACGAGAAAAAATAACCGGGGTAAGAAAAAAAGGTAGAACAAACTAAGAAGCGTAAAAGGACAGCGGGCTGAATAAAATGAGCACAGGACAAATGAGCATTACGACGAAGAAAATAAGGTACGATGGGCTGTCATCAAACAAGTATCATTATCATAGTGTTTGTCTCTGATCATATACATTTGTTTTTTGTTATGTAATTTAAAACAACGTGTGCATAAAGGAAGGAGTTGTGACACTTAGAAGGGCAGCAGGTCGAATTTAAAAGAAGGGGGGCAGGAAAGAGACTCTAAGATCCAGCAGCTTATTATAAAGAGTCTCCATTGGGAAAAAATGAGAGAAACGTGATCTCTTTAATTGATGGGGAAGAGGAGCGCTGAAATGCTACGGGGGTAATGGAAAAAGGATCAATAATTGCGGGAGAGACCAAAAGATTTTGCAGATAGAGTGTAGAAAACCATGGAATAAAAAGGAACGTGCGAAAAGGACGGGGGGCAGGAGTTTAAATAGTTCTACATTTACCAATTTTATAGTTAGTAGTTATGAACTCTTATAAGTGACGATGAGTTGGTTCTCTTAAAGGTCAAAACAGGAAAAGGATGGGATAAGCGGAAAAATAATGGATAAATTTTGTTTCATTATTGAAAATACATTAGCATTTAGCTATATTTTTAATTTATTCAATCCTCTGGAGTAGCGCGGATTCTAGTCATGTGTAATATATAATTTATAATATTGTGTGGCAGGAGAAAATGTGTCCTAATGCAAATTATTGATACAAAGTGATAGAATAAAAATTTAGAAGGTGTGATTTGTTAAAGAAGAGAGGGGCAGTGGAGTCGTGTATAATTTAGACGTTTGGTGTTAGTATAATAAAAAAGATAAACAAGAGTGGTGTGGATATACCAAAAGTCAGAGGGAAAACCCTGGCGTGGGTAAAAAGATTATAATACATACTGTTGTCTTATTTATCTTGTCATTAACCCTTAGTTAATGTTCTTGAGATGCAGTTTATTCGTAGTGTTCAGTAAACTGTCGTTCACACTTTCTTACAAATAATTATTATATGAATCTCTACATTAAAATGAACGTTAACGTATAAATATTTTTCGTACTTTAATACACTTTATCAAATCTTAATATTGTGATACTGTAATAATATTAATAAAAAACTTTTATACAATTGAAGGCTTTTATTTTTACTTATCATAAATTTATTAATTATAAATTGTCCAAGCATTTTTGAATTAATACATATTATCATTAAACCATAGCCTCTGGTTGTCTAATTAACACCTGAAAATTATTTCAAAAAATGACAGATAAAGTGAATTTATAATAGTTATTAGTGTGTCTTAAATTGGACGTTTTAATGAAATTCAAATTATTTGAAATATACTAAATAATTTCAGTTGTTTTTATAAATGTTTTATAATACAAACAATTTATTATTCTTAAATATAAATTACGGGCAATTTCGTGATAAATTTTCAAGGATTGGCAAAAATATTATAGAAACGCTTATATTTTAAATGGATTGACAAAATATTAAATTCAGATATAAACATTATTGAAATATTATGGAATAATCGAAATATTGTAAGTTTTTTTATAACGGTATTATCAATGCATTTTTTAATAAAATTAATATTGTTATGCTATAATAACTAAATTTTCAAAAAAGTCAAAAAGGAATTTTTATTTCATGTGTTTAGTTAAAAAATAAATGTTACATTTTAAATTTATGAATAATTTGTTCTATAAATACTAGTTTTTTTCTATAACATCAATTATGTATATAGTTGTATGAAAACCTGTACTTTTTAATAAAAAATTATATTTAAAACTTTCTAAATAATTAGCATTATTATCATTACAATTTTTCAATCAATTAAAAGTTAGAAGCTATTAAAAGTTACGATTTTTTATTTTCCTATAAAAGTCAACATTTTGATATAATATTATAAGTTTGGAAAGTCTTTATAATAAGGTGAGTAGTATAAGTTTTATTTTAATGTGTATTTCAGCTAAGTTGGTGAAATAGAAAAATTAATGTTTTTTCTGTGAAAATGCAGTTTCTCAATAAGTTAAAGAAGCAGTAAAAAGGGAATTTATATTTAGATTTTAGTAGGGTCTTAAATATGACCTGTGTATAATGAAAATTTCTATAATTTTTGTTTATATTATAGTAAAAAAATATATTCATTAGTTGTGAAAACCTTATTTTAATATTTGATAAAAAAATTAGAATTTTGCTATTAATAATATATATGTACCTGCTTATAATTAATTTTACATCAATTTTAACATAAGGTCTAAGATAAACCTTATAAAATAGGTTAACCAAATTTCTATAATCTTAATGTTCAATACATTGGAAACATATTCTAAAAAAAAGTTATATAATTATTAAAATTATTTTAAAGTATTTTTCAAAGAAAATTTTAAAAATATGAATGTTTGCAGTTTATTATTTAAAAATATTTTATCAAAAAGCAAAAAAGAGATATAATTTAATTATTAGGGTCTTAGTCAGGTTCTTAGAATATTGAGCGTTAATTTTTAAATAGCAACTTTCAATATTTTTATGTTAAAAACCAAAATAGTTTTGAAAACTTTTATTGTTAAACTATTTATATTAGTGAAGAACATTTTTTAAAGTTACTTTATAAATAATATATAAAAATTGTTTATTCCATTATAATAACTCGGCATTGATGCATTATAAATTTCCATAAATTTACGCAAATTTCCATAAATTTACATAAATTTACCCGAATTTCCTTTCGTAAATTCTGAAGAATTTGTCTGTTAACATATTATGTATTTTATTAAAATTTATTATATATAGATGTTATATATTAATTCTGTTTCTGAAAATTGGACCGAAATTTACATATTTTTTCAAACAGGGCAAGGAATTATATTATTGTTACAAAAAAGCCTCTGAAATAGTATTAGAATTACAACAACTTCTCCCGCGTATACTTAATAATGACATTTTTTCAAATGAAATGAGGATTACTTAACTGTTTCCAGTATTTTGTTTTATTATAGATATAACCAAAAGGGACTATTATTTTATTCTCCGTAGGTGTATTGATACCTGTTATTTATCCACGATAACAACAACTTTTTAAATCTTCTACACAATTCACGGTGCTTTCTTTTCTTTTATCGATTTTTTTTACACCCATTACAAAATACTTTATGAACTTCTTATATTAAAACGATGGAGAATACGAATTAATTTATTTTCGCCTAAAGATTATCAAGCTTGTTATATTAAAATTATAAGGGCAGAAACCCTATGTTTGAGCTACTTTAGTTTCCACAAAATTATGTGTTTATGATTAATATATATATCAGACATTAGTATTATTTCAGCCATTTATTGACACTAAAGAACTTAACGGTTTGTTAATCTAGTTTGGAGCAACATACATTTAGACGATAATTTCTAGACAAGAGAATGCATGTAATAGGGGACCAGAAATAGTTATGAACTTGTATTATATCAGTGGTGTATGAATGGATTGTCTTAAATTTTTGACATAAAAAAAAACGTTTTTTTTCCAATTGAATGGTGTCGAAAAATATTGTATTCTAGCATACCAAAGATTTCTTGTAAAATAGGTTGTGAAAAGCAACCTGTTTTAATAAAAAAATTTGATTAAACAATGGTCTCCAATTATATAACCCTTTACTCCGTCTTTTTTCTATTTTAGTTGCATAGTTCTATTACAAATTTAGAAACTTTTCCTCTCTAAACCCAGTACGATGTTTTTGCCTAAGATTTTTCAACAGATCATGTGATAAATATATATAGATATATTTAAAAATGGTAAATTCTGTTAAAATTGAAGAGAGAACTTTTTTTATAACAATTTTAAATGTTATTTTCACTGCATTATGAAAAAAATAATAGTTCTTTAGCAAGTTTTCTTGCAAAAAGTTTTCAAATAAAGTCATGAACAATAATTGAATTTATATAAAGTTTAGGTGTCTATAAAATATTGACGTGATTTTATTTAATGTAAAATTCATATATTGTTTATATTTATTATACCAAATATTTACATTAGTTGTGAAAAAAACCTGTTTAATAAAATAATTTAAAACTACTTATAAATTACCCTTTTTGCTAAATAAAATATTTAATTACAAAATTTATTAAGTAACTCTTAAAAGTACTAATTTTTTTTCTAAAAATTATGCAACATTGAAATTATATTTGGTAAATTTCTTAATAAATGAGTAATAGTTTTTTTAATCGGAGTATTTTCAGCTAATTTATTTATATAATTTTAATGTCTTTCAAAGATAAAAGCAGTGATTTAAAATAAAACAGAACCTATCGTGAAATCTTTTAATTAATATGATATTTTTTTCGGTGTTCTTAATATATTGACGTTTTTATTAGAATGAAATATTTTCCATATAATTGTTTAATATTCTACTCAAATATAAATTCATTAGTGTTGAAAATCACTATTTTTTAATAAAATAAAATTTATATATTTATACTTCATATAAATTTTCAAATTACTTTTTCTTAATAAATTATCCATTAGTTGCTATTTTAGAACTTTTACTTTGATATGAAAATTTGTAAGTTAAGCACAATTTCAGAAATTATTTATGGTAAATCTTAAAATTGAGATTTTTAACGGTATTTTCAGCATTGGAAAAAATTATGTTTTTTTAATTGAAATGCAATTTAAAAAAGCTAAGAAAAGTAATTTTATTACAACAAACTCTGATTAAAGATATACAAAAATCAACCAGATTATAGAAGGCTCTCATACTTGTCTTTTTTGTTTTATTACTCAATAAATTATTTGTTCAATAGTTGTGAAAACCAGTTTTAATAAAATTTTTAAACTATACTAAAATATTATTATTTTCATTAACATTATTATTCACGATACCAATTTAGACTCTTAATAAGTACCGATTATTTCCTAAATTAAACATTGTAAATATATTTGGTAAAGTTGCATCATGTTAAGAAATTTATTTAATCTAGTATTATTTTTGTATTATTGAATAAATAAATATTAATGATGTTATAATTGCCAATATCAATAAAAAATGCAAAGAAATAGTAGTATAATTTTAAAATAATTTCTGTGTGTGTGTGTGTGAAGTTGTTAAATATAATTTTCAATATTTGTTTAGACTCCAAAATATTCATTAGTTGTGAAAAAACCTGTTGATAAAAAAAAAATTTTAACTTCTAAAAATTACGCTCTTTTCTTAAATTCTTCACATTTTGATTTTTAGAACTCTTAAAAAGTACGATTTATTGAATAATTATTTCAACATTTGAAATTATTGGTTAAATCTTAAAAATTGAATTTTTACGTATTATTCAGCATTGAAAACATAATGTTGTTTCATTGAAATGCAATTTCAAAAAAGCAGAAAAGTGTTTATTAATAGTGTTTAAATAGTACTTAATAAAAAATACTGAATGAGTTAACGAAAAAATGGTTGTTTTATAGTCCAAATATTTCATTAGTTGTAAAAACCTGTTTTTTAATAAAAAAATTTAAACTTCTAAAAATTTAACGTTTTTCTTAAAATTTTCACATTACAAATATAGAACTCTTAAAATACGATTTTTCCTAAATCTCAACATTTGAAAGTTATTTGCGTAAATCTTAAATTGGAGTTTTAACGGTTATTTCAGCATTGAAAAATGTCAGCAAGATTGATGCGTACTACTTCCGAATGCAGGAAAAGGAATTTATCATAGTTTAGGTGGCTTAATAATTGACATTTTTTAATGAAATTTCAATATTTGTTTTTATTTCCAATATTTATATTAATTAAGTTATTTGAAATAACCTGTTTTAATAAAAAAATTTTAACTTCAAAATGAAATATTATTATTCACAATTCCAAATGTTAGAACTCTAAAAGTACGATTTTTTCCTAAATTTCGAAGCAGTTTTGAATTTATATGGTAAATCTTAAAATTTGAGTTTTTAAGTGTATTTTTAGCATATGAAAAAAATAGATGCGGTAATTGAAATACAATTTCAGAATAGCAGGAAAGGGATATATTAGATAATAGTCCCAAAAACGAAAAATCACGACCTTACCGCAAATTTCAACAGCTTAATTTTTCAGATCCCAAAATTATTGTCATTATTGTGAAAGAACGCTGTTTTAAGTAAAAAATTTAACTTCTTGAAATTACGTTTTTTTCTTAAATTTCACATTAACATAAATTAATGAAAAATTAAAATAACAACTACAGTTATTTTCTATAAATTCAACATTTTTGAAAATATTATTTAGGTAAAAAAGATAGAGTTCTTGAGTTTTTTTTAATATATAAGTGATTTTCAGCATTTGAAAAAAATAATAATGTGTTTATCATCAGATATAGCTAAAGTTTTTACAAAAAAGCAGAAATAAAGCGAACTTATTTATAATTATTCAAATATTGTTCGGAGTCACCCTCGAATCCCAAATTATAATCCGCCCATAAGGAAATGTTTACAATAATCAACTGTTAATTTTAACAAACAAATATGATGTCTGAGGTTAGTTGGATAAAACCTGTTAGTTGTAAATATAAAATAAAGTTTGTAGTGAAACTTTTCATTAGTAATACACTTACGTACGTTACGTTTTCGCGCATGATAAAGCGTTTTACTTTCGGACACAATGGTTTAGTCAAGATGTTTGCACTGAAAAATGAATGTATTTAAAAAATCGTAACTTATTTTTGGCACTATAGAAGATTTGTTCAAGTCAGATTATGCGGGATACTTGCAGTGATTTAAGTTTGGGAGGAATACGCTGGACAAGATTAGCATTGTTTGACACTTATTGGTTATTCACGAAGAAAATATTTGTTTTACAGCATACACATTCACATTACAAGGGGTAGCAGTTTTATTATGAAAAATACCTCGTAATAGATTTAAGATGATGCCAAGTTAGCAAAGTTTGCATATTCCGCTATGTTGACACAAAAGCCATTGGAGAAATAAACTTACACTTAACTACAATACTCTGCCATTTATGATGTCTGGTATTGAGAATTATTTTATTAATTTAGAAAGAGTTAACCATTAATTTTTTTTTTAAAGAAAACCAAAAGTTTCCTAATTTACGGTAATTAGTACAAAACTACTGTTTTTAATAAAAAAATTTATTTAATTAACTTAAAATAAATAAATTCTTCATTAACATTTCCGATCTAACAAAATTATACAGAAATTATAAGAACTTCTAAAAATAAGTACATTATTTATTTTAATTTAATGAAATTCTAAATATTATTGAATTATATTATATGTTGTTTGTTAAAATTCTTAATAATAATTTAGAGTTTTGGTATTTACACTTCGCAGATTAATTATTTGATACAGGTGTCCCGGAATTCGAAATCTATTTCATCTTGAAAGAAATGATCAAGCTTTATCATTTAAGAAGCTAGGTAATATAAATTAAGCGAATTTAATTATTTCTCAGGTTATTAATATGGTGTCTTTAAATATGAGCGTTTTTAATGATATAATTTCAATTATAGTTGTTTTATTTATATAAACCAAAAAGTTCATTAGTGATATGAGGGTAAAAATATACCTGTTTTTTAATAAAAATATATTTAAACTATTTCATAAAATTACATATATGATTCGTAAAGTTTACAACAATTTATGTAAAAACGTGAAGCCTTAAAATTTACTAAAATTCCGGTATTTTCCTATATAATTATCATAGGTCATAGGTCTATTTGGTATTAATAATCTTATAATATAATGTGAGATTTTTTTTCTATTTTTAACGAGGTTTGTAACAAGCATTTATTTAATAAAAATAAAATAAATATGGTATATTATTAGATAAATTATGCATAATTATTTAACGTATAAAGCATTATAATAAATGTACTAATAGTGTATATGAGTATGAAACTCGTTTTGTATAAATGTATATTTCAATATGTTGTTAATTTACCAAAATTTCAACTTAGTTGTGTAATAAACCTGTTTTATTAATAAAAAATGAGTAAATTTTTAATCTATCTTTGATTAATAGTTTACCTATGTTTGTGTCTTTTAAAAGATTTTCTACAATTATCTAAATTCAGTTATTATCAAAACATGATTTTTAACGATTTTATTTCCCTTAAAATTAGTTATCTAATCGCAGTCAGTTTTCATGTAACCACTGAAAAAATGCGTCTTCTTAGAGGGGGTCAATGTACTATACAAAACGAAATTTGGTAATAATTCTAGGTTATTCTTTTACACGGAGAAATAGAATATCGAGTTATTTATTGTTCAATTCATCTTAGGTTTTGGACATTAATTAGTACCGCAGAAATAAAATTTGAATGTAAAATATACCATTTTATGTATTGAATAAGAATAAATCATTTTGCTTTTAAATATTACATTAAAAAAATTAAATTTATAAAGGTGAATGAAATTTTTAAATTTTACAGAGTTTTGGAGTTGACTAACATCCGTAAGCATTTGCGGTCCTTCACTCCCTCCGAGTATAAGACGGGTAAAGGAGTATGACCGAAGACTCTCTAGAGAAATTTTATTATATCTTTGTAATTTTATACAACATTAGCACTAGGACAAGCATTTCATTCGGGAAATTTCAAACTAGCGAACGATGGAAAAAGTATGATATCGTGGCATTATATGCGTCGAGACCTAACCGGGGGACGACGGGGGGGACCTCCTCACCCACACAATCATCTACCCACTCCCGTTCGGCTACGAAACGCCACTCTAATGGACCAAAGAGAAATATAAAATGAGAAGTGTAGGAAAATTTAAGGATAAAATAGTCTTTCATCGGGGAAGAGGTTCCTTACAAAATTTTGGAATTATGAGTTGTAAATAATAGGTTCAGAACAGAAATATATAGGCAACTGTGCATACCTGCGGAGACTGCAGTTCTAATTCAAGATCGTTTCTAAGGTTTCTAAATTCAAGAGCTGACAGCTGTGGTTCTAACTTAAACTAATATATTATGGAGATACATATATGGAAATAAGAGGTGAAGTATTAGGAATATTTATATTAATTTTATAGTGTTATTTTATCTGTTTATTTTGACTGAAGATTTAGCACGCTAGAATTAATAAAATGATAAAACTTCAAAGCTGCCAACACAATGCGCCATTAGGGTATGATATATGATTAATAGTCACTATCTTGTTTCTATCCTTTGGCTCTTCGGAGGATACTATTGCTAGCCTTTCAATGAAACACATTATTTTGGTAAATGCTGAAGAATCCGTTACCAAAAAAAAAACTATGAAAATTTTTCTAGAGTTACCTAAATGAATTCCAGAATGTTATTTGAATATTTATATGAAGATAAATTCGGATACATTTTAGGAAGTTTCTATAATTTGTAGGTTTAATTAGGTTGAAATATAATTAAGATAAATAATATACCTCGCTTAAGATTAATCCAGGATTAATAATAATTTTTTTTTGTAATAAAACAGAAAATTATCACAACTATAAATTGTAAAATTTTCATTTTATATAATTAAATAAAACATAAAATAATTGATAATAATATTATATTTCAATTAGAATATATTATTAGTCTATATATATTTTTATGAAGAACACCTTTTACATAGATAACTGATAATTTTAATAATTGTCGCTTATTGGTTGTATTCATAGGCCCTTTTCAGCAATTGCCGCCATATCAAATTGAACACAATAGAGATGCCATTGTCATCTGAAAAAGCGTTAAAGAGATAAACGATATCGGGGTTTTTAAAATAACTTACAATTGATAAACTTAGTTACCCCTAAAATTAATTGATCACAGGAAATGGAAAATAGTAGAGTTAGGTTATCAAATATGCGTGATCTAGTTAATAACGGATGTGAGACATTAATTTACTCTGCGCAGAGAAGGTGTGGCAAAAAATGATGAAGAAAATTAGAGACGTCTCGGAATAATTCTTGAAAAATTATGATTATATAGTGTAATTAACATCTACAAATAAATTAAGGGTGGTATGTGTTAGTAAAAAACAGATGAGCAAGGCTACTGTGAAGTTGACGTTGAAATAGGACCTGTAGAAAGCATGCCGATCTCAGAGAAGAAGGTGATGACACTAAATGTGCCGACTTGTGAAATAAAGTGAATAGCAAGTAGAATATGGTGCGACGCAGAAAACGTAGGAAAGTAATATAGATGTACGCTGTGTTGCTGTGGCCGGAAAGTGGGATCAATGGATTAACTATCTCATAGGAGTATCCTTGGCTGTTAGGGAGAGGTTACGATTTGTACCGGAACGAGAAGGACCAGGCAAGGGGTGAGAACAGATTGAACGTGCACTGCCCGGTCCAGAGTCCGCTCGTGAATAAGGACCGGAGACCACAAACACACGGACTCTCTACTTTATCGATGCTGTTTAGCCGTCGTCTGGGAGAGTTATCTTACTGATAGTAATAAAAGAAAAATAACGAGAAAAACGGACATTGCGGAGAAGAGGCAATATAATGGGTCGAACGTAATTACTCTTTGATTGACAACCACACAGATAGTGAGAGATAAGCCTGCATGTTTCGGATTGAGATAAATAATTACAAAGATAGAAATCAGCTTGCTCCAGTATAGAAAAAACTACCAAGTTAAAAAGATCAACATTCGAAAAATTCAGTGCGAAAATAAAACTGTTGCAGAGCATGCATGAAAACATTGTGTAGAAGGTTGAAGGCTTTAGTTTAAAGTGAATACATAATCAGTGTATCGTTCTGCAAAGGCGGAAAAACTTTGAAAAAAACGCAATGGGAAGAGGACCAAAGTATTTGTCAAGCAAATTAACAGGACACTTTTACAGGCAGTTTTTGGAACATAAGCTGAGCCGAGTGAAGAGACTTCTTCATCAAAAGCACCATCGTTGACAAAGGTTGAAAATTTAAGAAAAAAAACGAATGGTGGAGGAAGGAAAGGGGGATTAAAAACAGGTGTCACAAATGATCGAATGAAAACCTTGTTGGTTGATTATTAAGTGTGTTATGTAAGAACTACATGCCTGGGCATTATATCTGGAAATTTCATTTTTGATAGCTGAACAAAACAACGTCAATTATAGGTAACTACCAAAAACATTAATAAACTATCACTTGCTATGCTTCAATCTACTTGAACTATTGCTATTACAATACACAGAGTTTATTTTTACCAATAAGGCATAAAAAGAAGTCCTTTAGCTTCAATATATTAAACATTTAACCATATAATTTCAATATGTATATGGCTTCTTCCAACTCTGGTGGACTTCATGTAGGTCTTTGACCTTTTATGGTATATAATATTATAGAGAAAAAGTGCAGTAGTTATGTCGTAGAAGTATCTAAATAATATATTTTATTAAAACAGGTTTCACAACTAACTAAATATTTAGTGAATAAAAAACAAAATGATATTATGAATAATATATACCATTTATAAAAAATGTGTTAACTTCCCTACACCTAGATAATAAACATAACTTAATCCTTATCTGGCTTTTTGAAATTGGTAGTTTCAATGAAAACACATTATTTTTTTCAAATGCTGGAAATACCGTTTAAAATTATTATCATTTTTATAAGATTATTATCAAATGAATATTTCAATAATGATTGAGATAAGTTAGGATAAAAGGCATTCCAATTGTTCATATGATAGGGTAAATAATTAGGGAGGCAATATTGGCAGTAGTGAGAGGTGCTCATTATGGATAAAAATTATAGAGGTTGCAGACAAGTAATATATGACTGATATGTTGAATAAAATGGCGTTAAAAGGAAATGATAAAAACAGATTTGTTATCACCATAGGAGTGACCTACTTATGTATGGATATCATATTTAAAATAGACAAGTTATTTTGAAAGGATGTACAATATATGAAACACAAACAAAATATATAAAAAGAAAAACAAACCATAAAAAACTAATAAAAAATAAAATTTACACTATCATCTGTCTTTCTACAAATAGGAGCGCATTTTCAATTATTCGAAAATAGATCTACAGCGAATAAGAGGTAGAGAGCTATTTTTGGCAAATATCGCTGAAGGGGTATACACCTCTTGTAGTATAAAGAGAAAATTGTTTACTATAATATAGATAAGGATTTTTACACAAACCTCAAGGGTTCATATACATCGGCTACTTGAAATGGCAAGTGTAGTAGCGGAGGGATCATCTCGGCTTGTCGGGGATACTATCGGTTAGAGAGTCTAGAGAACTTTTAGTTTTCACACTGTCCAGCATCCGGTGAGAGAGTCTCAAACAGACGCGCTCCGAATCTTTTTTAGAAGTTAATATATTTGTTGGTTTATTGTCTGACAACGGGTTTTCACAAATCTAACTCTGAGCCCAACTCTCCACCTACTGGGTGAGTGGGTATATACAGTAAACCCCCATGATAGATCACTACCGTCAGAGCCGAGCCACGATTTAATTCTCATAACAATTACACGTCGGCAATGTCTAATACCACTATTCCAATGAAAAACTATTAATATAATATCGACATTTTCTGTGTCCCGGCTGTGTATATAGCAAATGGCTCAAAAATTTAACAAAGAAAACACATAATATAATTATTTTAACAAAAAAAATTACAAAAAGAAGACACAATTCTTCAAAAAAAACTACTATTCAATTTCTAACGATCACCCATAGAACAATAGCATATTTATTATCTATAAATGCTATAGATTTGAGCTAACACTGTTTAGAAAGTAGAATAACTTATTTATTAGTTTGATCCTGTCTTAGCAACGTCCGGTAATTGTGTGATCACAGTTAATTATGATAAGCGATATAATTTACCATAAATACGTATAATTATATTTAAGAAGTTTATATAATAATCTTTCTTTCTTTAATAAAATTATATAACACATACAATATATCAAAACAGTTTTTGACAGGCCATATGAAAATTCAGTTAAAAAGATCTAACTCCATTTCCGATTACCTACAATATACTATAATATAAATCACTTTTCTGCTTTAAATGTACATATGTTCAAATATGAAACACATTAATTTATTTAGGTCAAATATGCTTATATGAATAATACACGGTACATATTAAAACTCAATTTTAATAGTAATATTACCAAATATGATTGAAGAAATGTAATAATACTTATTAGGAAAATATATAAATTTTAAAAGTTCTTAAAATAATAATGTAGATAAAAGATAATGAAACAATAACGTTTATCAATATTTTATTGAAAGTTAAAATGTTTTTATTAAAACAGGTTTCACAACAAAAATTTGTTATTAAAAAACAAATATTGAAATTCATTAAAAAACGTTAATTTAAGACACCTAAAACTATAATAAAATTCACTTTCTGCTTTTTGAAATGATTTTCAATGAAACACATTATTGTTTCAAATGCGATCTTTCGTTAAAAAAACTCAATTTAAAATACCTAAAATAGTTTCAAAGTGTTGACATTGATAAATAAATGAGACTATTAAGAGTTTAAATTTGTAATGTGAATATGTAAGAAAAAGCGTAATTTTAAGAATGTGAATAATTTTTATAAATAGACGATCCAATTTCTATTCCGCTATCGATTTTCAAAAAAACAAGATATTGAAATTGCATTAAAAAACGTCATTTTATGGCATCTTGAACTAGTAATAAATTCATTTCTGCTTTGAATGTTTCAATGAAACACATTATTTTTCAAATGCTGAAAAACTCGTTAAAAAAACTCAATTTTAAATTTACCAAATAATTCAAATGTTGAAATTTAGGAAAAATCGGTACTTTAAGAGTTCTAAATTTAATGTGAAAATTTAAGGAAAAAAGTAATTAAAATTTTAGAAGTAAAATTTATAAAACAGGTTTTGTCCAAACTAATGAAATTGGTATATAAAAACAAAATATTGAATTTCATTAAAAAACGTTCAATTAAACACCTAAATGATAATAAAATTCGCACCTTTCTGCTTTTGAAATTCGCATTCAATGGAAACACATTATTTTTCAAATGCTGAAAATACTGTAATAAAAACTACAACTTTGAAGAATTGACCAAATAATTTCGCAAAAGTTGAAATTAGGAACAAATCTACTTTAAGAGTTCTAAATTTGTAATGGTGAAAATTAAGGGAAAAAAAGGTTAAATTTATGAAGTTAAAATTTTTTATTAAACAGGTTTCCACAACTAATAAAATATTTGGGATATAATAATAAAAACAAATACTGTACAATTCATTAAAAAATGGTCAATTTAAGACACTAAAACTATGAATAAATTCGCTTTTCTGGCTTTTGAAATTGTTATTTCATTGAAAACATTATTTTTCTTCAAATTGTCTGAAATACCGGTTAAAAAAACTCAATGTTTTAGGGGATTTACCAAATGAATTCAAATTTTGGGAAATTAGAAAAATCAGTACTTTAAGAAATTATAAAATTTTTAATTTGAAAATTTAAGGAGAAAATTAAATTTATAGAACTTTAAAATTTTTTATTTAAAACAGGTTTTTCACAACTAATGAGAAATTTATTTTTTGTTAATTAAAAATTAAATATGTTGAACATTAAAAACTGGGAGGTGGCCAAATATTCACAAAAGACCACGTAATGAGAACTGAATACATAATACTGCGCGCTGGTCCGTATTATATTATTATGTAAGTATAGTAGTTACTTTGTCTCCATTATTTTGATTTATCGCCTTTGTGCGGGTTTGCGTGGACCCGAGTCAAGTTGTGTTGCTGTCCCAGCTGCGAGTTCGTCGGGTGAAGTAAGTTTGTATTTAAATTTTTTATGTTCCTGGTTATATAGTAATTATAGTAGCCGTTTTTGATATATAAAATTAAAAGTTTGTATTATAATTTAAAAATGAATACTTAAAATAATAATCGTACTTCATTTACAATTACCCACAGCCTGTCCCACCCCCCCCCCCCCTTGGTCAGGCATTAGTATAAAATCGGCATTTCATTTTTGATACGGCTTGCATTAAGGCTATTTAATGCCAGAGCAGTTTGAATACAGTTTTTGGGGTTCAACATATTTTTCAGCGAAAATTTTAAATGTAAGGAAAATGAAGAATAAAAAAATGCCTAAGATAAAAAAAAAAAAATAATAATAATAATATATGGACTAAACAAAGATGGAATTCTGAGTCTATTGTAACGACCAATTAGTTTGGAGGCTTCCCCCAACCCAGTTCATGAGACATGGATCCCCCTTAATATTAGGGCCGGCAGACCCATCTTGAAAATTACGACTTGCAGGAGATGATGATAATAACCAAAAAATTATATTAATAGATATTTACTAAGTTGACTTTTACCAAATTTCTCAATACTAGTAAAAAAATTCCCAAAAAAAGAGATCTATCACACTGATTATCGACCAATGTTCTAACAAAAGAAAACTATACAGTCAATTTACGTAATAACTAAGCCTAATCATTCAGACTAAAATTTTATATAGGTTATAATTAATTAATTATTTAAATGTAATTAATTAATAGAGGAATAATTAATTAAAATAGTTAAAATTAATTAAAGCTTCCAAAATATGTTTTTAATTCTCTTTGAAAGAAGCAAACCACCTGTTTGACCAATTTTCATATTAATACTTCAGGATTTAACGATAAACACCGTAAGCTAATATAATAAACACTCAAACTATGACTATAATATAATAAAATTAATAAATATATATATGATACTATATACAATAATAATTATATAACCTAAGATAATATGTACAAATAATCTGAATAATAAAATTAATATATATATATATATGATCATATACTTATATATATAATACTATAATAATATATAATAAAAGGGTGGTTACGAAATAGGGGGACAACACCCTCTCGGTGTAGGATATTATCTGGAGTGTGAACCCGATTTACGAAGCGTTGGTCTTAAATGAAGAGTTACCTGAAATCTCATTTAGTAGGTAAAGAGTGAGGAAGGGTTTGCAAAGGGGGTGATGATGGTGGAATATTGGTGTTGATGGGTTCCGTAGATATGACGAGTTGGCCTCCTACGGGGAAACTTTGCAATCGCTATAATAACCTATACGAACAAGGTATTGCATTGTCTCTAAATTTGGACACTGATATAGGTTGCTTGATAGGGTACCACTGTATTATAGAGATAGGATGAATGAATACTAGGAATATGTTGATAGTATTTGAGCAATATTTACTTGGGAAACGGATAAAAGCAATAAACAATAATAATAATACAAAAGTAATAATGCCGAAATTCAATCAATAATTACTCCGTAGACATTACTAATAACAATCATTAATGCCTTAATAACAGAAAAAATTTGATACGTCATATTAAAAAAATTAAAACAGAAAACTTTAACACCCAATAATAACAAGAAGCATCAAAGAAGTAAGAAAGAGAGAAACTTAATATCAAAAGTCCCCTCTATATCTAATTTCATCAAGAATATTTAGTGAACATAATAATACACTAGGTAATAATGTAGATGAATTAATAATATATAATATATAATAATAATAATAATAAATTAATGTATAATAAGATTAATAATAATTGAACTAGATAATAATAATGAGATGAATACACTCAATAATTTTAATTAGTAATACATGAAAATTGATAACAATTAATAGACTAATAGATAATTAATAATAATAATAGCAATAATAATAAATAAATTAATAATAATAATATTATATTATTTAATAATAATATAATAATATATTTATAGTTAAATATATCTCGACTTTAAATCTCAAATTCTGAAAAATATTTTCGTATAAATAATATTACTTTAAATCTAATGTCCTTGTTAGGGTCAGAAGGTCATCATTCATTCATCATAATAATCATAATAATAAGGATAAATCATCAATAATAATTAATATAATAATAAATCACCATGGTCTAATAGATAATTTAATAATAGATTAATAAATAATAATCAATAATGAATAATAATATATAACTAACTCAATAATAATAATAATAATAATAATAATGATTAAAATAAATAATAATATAATAATATAATAATAATAATAATAATAATAATATAATAAATATATAAATAAATATAATAAGTAATAATACATTAATGAATGAAGATGGATCAATGATAACAATAATAACAATAAATAATAATAATAATACATAATAATAATATAATATAATACATAATACATAATACATAATACATAATAATAAATAATAATCACATAATTATTACGTCATAATAATAATTATAAAAAATAAAAATAATAAGTAACTAATAATAATAATATATAAGTAATAATTATATAATATATGTTATATTAATAATAATATATTAATAATTAATTAATAATAATAACCCACATCTACGCGAACATGAAACACCAATATTACACATTCATTACACTCTTGCATGCACCTTACCTAACTGCACTTTACCTTTGTGCTTAAGGAAACTTAACACGCAACACTTATTTAAGACAAAACGTTTTTAATGGTAGAAAGAAAACTCACTTCCACCAATCATGTCCCCTATTTCGTAAACACCCTGTATCCTCGCCACATAAATTAATAATATATAAATAATCTATATATAGCTTTATCATCACCATTATATATACTATATATAACATATATATACTATATAATTACACTTATAACTATATAAATAATATATAATATAATATAATAATATATTTAACCTATATAATAATTATATATCAGATATATTTATATACCTATAGATTTAAGGGTATCGAGTATATATAGTAAAAAATTTTTTCTTGACTTTTTCTATCAGGCCATTGGCAAAAATGGTCTTATTTTTAATACAAAAAAAGGAATCCTCCTATAAATATTCACGTGTGATCGAAGGTCGTTAACCTGTCACGCTTATTGCTTATACTTTGGGAAAATTGCATTTTTGACCAAGAATTTGCCATCATTTTTTAGCGTTTGCTAGGACAACCCGTAATAGGAAGAAGGAAGGAGATAATAAGGGCTCATTTTAAACGCCTGATACATATTAGCTTTAAGAGTGAGCACCTACTTTTTGCGTCTAGGTGATTAAGTTTCCATGCAGTAGTATACCCCTGACCACACCACTCGTCCACGCGCTCCTCCCCATCTCCTCCAGCCGCCTCACTACCCCCTCAGGCCGTAAACCTAGCCGGGCACTCCGCTCCTTCTCTTCCTCGCCCCCCGTCCTCCTCTCCCTCCTCCCTTGCGTCCCTACCATAAGACCCTCTCTCCCCACACTCCGCACACCCACGCCTCGTACTCCCAACACATCACATTCTGACTCCTCAGCCTCACTTCTCCACGCGACCTCGCCTTACCCCCCACGTCTCCACCCCCTCTAACCTTCCCTCACACCGCCATTTAACCTCCCCCCCTCCGCTATCTCTCCATCTCATCCCAACCCTCATGTTCACTTCCTCTCTCTCCCTACCCTGGTTTATTGTTGTATAGGGTGATGGGCGTCTTCGCCGTCCACGTGTCAGACAAAGGTGTTCGTTGGGTTCGGTGACCAAACCAAAGATTTATGAGTTGATACGCGTCGTACAATTGGCACAATAGACCAGGTAAGTAAAACTTTCCATTCCACACACATCGCGCCCCAGTTGTTTGAGTTAATATTTTACTAATATCTTCAATTTGGTTTGAACTTCAGAGAAGCTGCCGGAACCCTAACCTCCCTCAACCCCTCGCCTCCCAGCGTACCCCCCGAGCCGGCTCCACCACACATGTTTACCAACGCCTTAGAGCGAATTTTTTTGCTTTTCCTTCTAAAATCTTGTATTAGTGCTCATCTTGATCCCTGTTTGCATAGCCCGACACTGTGGACCCGTTCGAATGGGGGGTGTGAATAATGAAATCGGATGTAACAGAATTGAGGATAGATATAGAGATAAGTGACCGGGCAGCCCTGGAATCAGATATTGCCCCCTGCTCACATAAATCACAACCTATGGCTCACATAAGTAGGTTCCTTTTAATGATATACACATTAGTTGTTTAATTTCAAATGCTGATAATATTATAATAAAACTCAATTTTAAGATTTAACCAATAATTTAAAAATGAATATTTTAAAGGAATAATGGTACTTTTAAGAGTTCTAAATTTGTAATGTGAAAATTTTAGAATATGTGAAATATTAGAATTTTAATATTTTTCCTTAATAGAGGTTTTCACAATCCTGAGGGAAACGGTATGGTAAAAACAAAAATTGAATATTCATTAAAAAAGGCAATTTTAAGACACCATTAAAAACTAATTAATAATTCACTTGCTGGCTTTTTGAAAAGCCATTCAATTAAAAAACATTATTTATTTTCAAATGCTGCAAAAAACCATTAAGAAACTCAAATTTTAGAGACTTAACCCTTAGTTCAAACATTTGATTTTTGCAATCTTATAGGAAAAATTCGTACTTTTAAGAGAGTTCTAATATTTTTGAATGTTGAAAATTAAGATAATTTAAAGTCGTAATGTTAGTAAATATTTCTTATATATTGTTTAATAGAATTATATTGAAAATCAGGTCCACAACTAATGATATTTTTTCTTTTCTACACAATATAACAATTTATAATTGCTTCCAATAATCAATTTAAGACAACCTATAAACTATGAATAAATGTTATTAAGATTACTTGAAATTGTAGTCGTAATTGTTTAATTATTTTTCAAAATTCTGCATAAATATTTTTTTCCATCATAATTTTTTATTTTCATAATTTCAAATTTAGAAATTTACGGTACGACACTTATGATAAAGAGTTTCAAAATTTATAGGTAAATGATCAAGAAAAATGGTAATTTTAGAAGATTTAAAGATATTTTTTAATTAAAACAGATTTTTATTATAAACTAATGTAAATATTTGGTACTATATAAAAACAAATAGTGAAATTTAATTAAAAAACGTCAATTTAAGACACCTAAACCTATTAATAAATTCACTTTTCTGCTTTTTGAAATTGCATTTCAATGAAACACATTATATTTACAACTGATGAAAATATTGAGAAAAAAACTCAATTTAAATTTATCGAGTATATATATACAATGATGAAATTTTAGAAAAATGGGTACATTTAAATTCTTAAATTTGTAATGATGAAAATTTAATAAAAAGCGTAAATTTAGAAAACTGAAAATTTATATCTAAAACAGGTTTTCACAACTAATAAATATTGATATAAAAAAGCACATGAATATCTAAATTTTATATATTATAAATAATCGTCTCATATTTTCCACCCTACCATCTAAATATGCTATAATAAATTCGACTTGTTCTGCTTTTTTGAAATTGCATTTCAATGAAACACATATATTTTTTCAAATGCTGAAAATACCGTTAAAAAACTCAATTAAGATACCAAATAATTTCAAATGATTTGTAAATTAGGAAAAAGCGTACCTTATAAGAGTTCTAATAATGTAATGATAAACATTTAAGAAAAAACGTTAATTTTAGAAGTTAAAATTTCTTATAAAGACGTTCACAACTAATGAAATATTTTGTATATATAAAAAACAAATATGAAATTTTCATTAAAAACGTCAATTTCAGACACCTAAACTATTAATAAATTCGCTTTCCTGCTTTTTGAAATTGCATTTCAATGAAACACATTATTTTTTCAAATGCTGAAAATACCGTTAAAAACTCAATTTTAAGATTTACCAAATAATTTCAAATGTTGAAATTTAGGAAAAATCGTACTTTTAAGAGTTCTAAATTTGTAATGTGAAAATTTAAGAAAAAGCGATAATTTTAGAAGTTAAAATTTTTATAAAACAGGTTCACAACTAATGAAATATTGGTATATAAAAACAAAATATTGAAACTTTCATTAAAAAACGTCAATTTAGAACACCTAAAATGGGCCAGCCTTTGAGTACTCTAGCATTTTGGATGAGAGAAAAACGGTTGCTTTAAAAACTACGTTGAAAGCGTTCTTTTTTGGGACGTGGAATGGCCTAGTGGGATAAGGCATCCGGTTGCTTTTTAACCAGCAAACGCGGAGTTCCAGACGTTCGAATCCCGGACGAAGTAGTAAAATCTTCTGTGACTCATTCATTAAAATTACACTTTTCTGCTTTCTGAAAGCATTTCAATGAAAGCACATTATTTCAAAAGCTGAAAATAACCGTTAAATAACTCAATTTTAAGATTTCAGCAAATGAATTCAAATGTTGAAATTTTTAGAAAAAAATCGTACTTTTAAGAGTTCTAAATTGTAATGGAAATTAGAAAAAGCGTATATTTAGAATTAAAATTTTATAAAAGACAGGTTTTCCCGCATCCTGTACATAAAAAAAAGTATCAAAAAGCAAATATTGAACGTTCATAAAAAACGCAATTTGAAGACAATTAAACAAAAATATCTTCCTAATGTTTTTAACAAATGCATTTAATGAAACACTTTATTTTTCAAAAATGTCAATGAAAATACCTAAAAAACTCAATTTTAAGATAAAATATAAGCACAAATGTGCTAGCTAGAAGATCTTTACTTTTACATTTAAATTGAATATAAAAAATTTAAGAATAAATATATTTAGAGTAAAGATTTTTTATTAAAACAGGTTTCACAACTAATGTAAATATGAGTATATAAAACAAATAGTATTTAGATATGTCAAATTAAAAATGAAAGAACTATTAAAAAAAAATTAAACTTCACTTTCTGCCTTTTGAAATGCATTTCAATAAAACACATTAGTTTTTCAAATGCTGAAATTACCGTTAAAAAATTTGAATGATTTAGAATTAGCAAATAATTTCAAGAGTTGAAAATTTAGATAAAATCGTACTTTAAAGAGTCTTAAATTTGTAATGTAAAATTAAGAAAAAGCGAATTTAGAAGTTAAATCTTTTTATAAAAACAGGGTTTTCAAACGAATGAAAACGATCGAGAGAGTAGAAACTTTGGAAGAAATAAGGAAATTCATTAAAAAGCCAAGACGTCGATTAGTGAACACGCTGTCTAAATCATTGAATAAATCACTTTTCTCTTTGATATGTCCAGTCAATGAAACACATATTTCTCAATGCTAAAATATCGAAAAAAAACTCAATTTTAAGATTACCAAATAATTCAAATGTAAAATTTAGGAAAAAATCGTACGTTTAAGAGTTTTAAATTTATATGTGAAAATTTAAAAAAACGCGTAATAAAATTTATAAAACTTTTATTTAAACAGCGGTTTTCATCAACTAATCCGAACATTTATTTTGGTTATATAAAAAAGCAATATTGAAATTTCAATAAAAAACGTCAATTTCAGACGCCTAAAACTAATCGCTTTTCTGCTTTCGGAAATTGCATTTCAATAAATTTCAACAGTTTGAAATTATTTTAAATTAATAATTGAGTCTTTAAGCGCACCGCGGCGGGTCTTTTATATTTTTTTTTCCCCCCAGCACGTGAAAAAATAATGTGTTTTTGAAATGCATTTCAAAAAGCAGAAAAGCAATTGCTATCTAATTGTTACGTGTTCTTAAATTACGTTTTTAAAGAATTTCAATTTTTTTTTATATACCAAAATATTTTCATTAGTGTGAAAACCTGTTTTAATAAAAATTTTAACTCTAAAAATTACGCTTTTCTTAAATTTTCACAATACGATTTTAGAACTCTTAAAAAGGTACTTGATTTTCCTAAATTTTCAACATTTGAAATTATTTGGTAAATCTAACGGTCATATTGTCAACGAGTATTTTCATGCAGAAATTTCAAGTTTGAAGAAAAATGCAATTTTATAAAAAAATGGAGCGAACCAAAATTTATTAAAAGTTTTTGATGGATTAGATTGAGATACATTAAGAAATACAAATTTTGTTTTTATATACCAAATATTCATTAGTTTTAAAAAACCGTTTTTAATAAAAAAATTTAACTTCTAAAAGAACGCTATTCCTAAATTTTCACATTACAAATTTAAACTCTTAAAAGTACAATTTATGTTTTAGACATTTGAAATATTTGGTAATCTTAAATTGAGTTAACGAGTATTTCAGCCAGTTTGAAAAAAAAATAAGGTTTTCATGACAATGCAATTTCAACAAGCCGAAAAAGTGAGATCACAATATTTTTGTTGTTAAGAAGGGATTTTAATTGAAATTCAATATTTTATTATATTGCACATATTTAACAAGGTTGAAAACCCTTTTTAATAAAAAAGATTTAACTTCTAAATTACGCTTTTTCTTAATTTCACATTACAAATTAAACCCTTTAAAAACGATTTTTCCTAAATTCAACATTTAAAATTATTTTAATTCTTAAAATTGAGTTTTTTACGGAATTTTCAGCATTGAAAAAAAATGTGTTTCATAAATGCAATTTCAAAAAGCAGAAAGCGAATTAGTTAATAGTGTGTCTTAAATTGACGTTTTTGATGAAATTCAAATTTTTTTATATACCAAATATTTCATTATTGTGAAAACCTGTTTTAGATAAAAAATTATAACTTCTAAAATTACGCTTTTTCCTAAATTTTCACATACAAATTTAAAACTCTGAAAAAAGTACGTTTTCCTATAATTTCAACATTAAAGATTGAAATCTAAATTAAGAATTATCATATTCGTATTTGAAAAAAATGTGTTCATTGAAATGCAATTTCAAAAATGCAGAAAAGAGAATTTATTAAGTGTTTACGTCTTAAATGACGTTTTTAAATGGAATCCCAATATTGTTTTTATATACCAAATATTCATTAGTTGTTGAAGAAACTTTGTCCCCTTTTATGGTAATATCCTTATAATTACTGCTTTTTCCTAAAATTTCCACAATTAAAATTTAGAACTCTAAAAGTACGATTTTCCTAAATTTTAACATTGGAAATATTTGGTAAATCTTAAAATTGAGTTTTTAACGGTATTTTCAGCATTTGAAAAAAAAATGTGTTTCATTGAAATGCAATTTCAAAAATCTGAAAAGTGAATTATTAATTAGTTTTAGATGTCAACCTAAAATACGTTTTTAAGAAATTTCAATTGTTTAGTATACCTAAAATATTTCCATTAGTTTTGAAACTTTTTTTAATAAAAAAAATTTAACTTCTAAACATTACGCTTTTTTTTAATTTTAACATTACAAATTTAAACTTCTTTAACCCTAGAATGCGTTAATTGTAGCCATTGAATATTATTTATTAATCGAAACATATAATGTTTTTAAGTATTTCAGGCATTTAAAAAATAATGGTTCATGAAATGCAATTCAAAAAGCAGAAAAGAGAATTATTATAGATATTATGGCTCTTAATTGAGCGTTGTTTAATGAAAATTTGTCAATATTTGTTTTTATATTGCCACCAAATATCCTAGTGGTGAAAAACCGTGTTTTCCACTTAAAAGAATTCTAATTCTAAAATACGCTTTCCCTAAGATGTTTCACATTAGGCAAATTAGAACCTTAAAAGGTACGATTTTTCCTAATTTCAACATTGAATATTTTGGCGAGTTTATTATACAATAGAATGGAGTTTTTAAGGTTATTTTCAGCATTAAAAAAAGAAATAATGTGTTTCGATTGAAATGGCGAAGTTAATTGAGGAGATTAAGAAGAGAATTTATAATTTTTAAATGTGTCTCTTAAATGGACAGTTTTTTTAATGGAAATTTATT